>JAPTYQ010000007.1:19968395-19984991 GCA_029814465.1 Ostorhinchus cyanosoma
AAACATGACGTGTAAAGACTGCAGACACTGATTGGTCAGAGAGTTGGCTCTGTGACGCACCGTTTTACAAAAAACAGATGCGGAAGTTGACAGTAAATATAGCGGAAATTCAGTTTGTGGTGGCCGACGTAGAAATTCGGCATGAGCTTGACGAGACAAACGACTTTATCAGCAACTGAGCAGACAACACGGAAGTAACGCAGCACATCGCCGGGTACTTTAAAGGCGGTAGTATGCTGGGATGGAAACAGTCTACCAGAATAGTACCTGGTACCCGAGTAAAGCCGGTTCCATGTAGTGGAGACGCGGCATTAGGCTGTGACAAGCAATCAGTCATTTGTGTCACCAGCCGATAAAGCTGTGGCTGTTTTAACATTTTCTCTCTCTCCTTCCCTGCAGACGTGCCTGTCCGGTGATGTACCTTGCATAAGTTTTTTTTTCTTTTTTTTTTTTCTTATTAATGCATTCCAACACTTCCACACACATACACATCATTTTCAGACCTATAACATGCACCACATACTTACTTACTGATACTCACGCTCCATACTGTTGTCTTTGTTATTGTATCATTTAAATCATATGCTTATAATAAATCCCTTTTGTTAACTTTCCACACTATATCTCCATTCTTGTCATGGCTGTGAGAGCCAGGCTGTGACATATTACGAACACTACTATGGCTTTCAGCTTTTATTTATTTCATCGACTTATTGCATAAGCTGTTAATTTAGGAAGCAGACTTAATTAAATGTAACAGTTTTTGATGCAACTTTCTGTAAAGTGTAAAAAAAAACCAAACAAAAATCATGGAAATGAATGCTTCAAGGACCCCCCCAAAAAAAAGTTTGTTTGTAGTTCTCTTTGGAAAAGGGAGTCGTGAAGTAGATAAACAGGAAGAAAACCTCCGAGGCACTCTATTTAAGCACTAAAATGCCTTTATTCTCACGGCATGGTCATGTGTAGACTATGCTGTGAGAATAAAGGCATTTTAATGTTTAAAAAGAGTGCCTTGGAGGTTTTCTTCCTGTTTATCTCTGTAAACTGTTATGTGGAATAGAACATGTAACCTTCAGACTCCTGATCCCAGTTGTTTAAATTCAAGGCAGTGTTTAATGATTTTTGCTCGTATTGACTGTACGGCAAACACGATACAGTGTTGTAAACTAACGCCAACTGCCAATGTTTCCTTTTTGCTTTGACTGTTTGTTACAATAGAATTTTGCATGTAATGAGGATTGCAAATGTTGTCGTTCATCATTTACCCTCAAGTTAAACAAGCTGCAGCGTCTAGTATCAATTTAAAATATATAAATCTCTTTTGACTGTAGCACAGATCGGCATTGGATTTTTTTTCTTGCATACTTTGAATTGATGCCTTTAACTTTCATCCACTTTCACTGCCAGCTTTCAACCTTGCAATCCAACCAGGGCTGGACTGGGATAAAAATTCAACCCTGGACTTTTTGGTCCAGACTGGCCCACAGGTGCTGTCCTGACTCACCCTATTAATGTACATACACACAAACCCTTAATAGCACCACTATGACTGAACAATATCCCTTTTTATTGTTACAATAATATTATAACAGTAGTTAATCAGTGTTTGAATCATGTAAACTGTGAAAGTGAAGCATTATTCATCTTACCACAACCTCACCACCTCCTTCACACGGTGTAACATCTGCCTCAACATTTTCGACTTCAGTCTCCGGTTCGTGAACCATGTTACTGGTTCCATCCTCATCAGACTCACTGTCAAACTGGTGCTGGTCTCATACCACCTGCTGTTGCTGTGAGGGACCCAGTGAGGCAGCAGCCACCTTGCTACTAGCCCCGCCCCCTGCAGGAAACAGAATTTTTTACATGTTGCAGCCTCAAAAGCTAGAACTTCTATTCTTCTCCCTCAATTTTGCAGCACCATCTTTGCTTTTTTTTGTCACCTTCTCTATTTTCTTAATTCCTTCTTGTTAATAAGATGATACCGCTATTTCTCTGATAACCCTCTTTTTTTTCATAAAGGTGATTGGATGAGGGGGTGGGACTTCTGGGTCACTGTAGCCTCTTTCATAGGGCCAGTGGGCCAGGAAGGACCAGTTGTCACCTCTATGCTGAGTCTACAGCCCTGTGGGTCGGTGCTACTCAAGGTCAAGGATCGACTATTTAGATCAGAGGTCACCAATCCTGGTCCTCGAGGGCTGGTAACCTGCATGTTTTAGATGTTCCCCTCTTCCATCACACCTGGCAGTTGTTATCAGGCTTCTGCAGAGCTTGACGATAGGCTTATCATTTGAATCAGGTGTGTTGGAAGAGGGATACATCTGAAACATGCAGGATACCAGCCCTCGAGGACCAGGATTGATAACCTCTGATTTAGATGGAAGACAATCCACTGGGCCAATTACATGACTATCTCCCCTGATCAGGAGAGTTACGGTAGATACAAAAAAAAAAAAAAAAAAAAATCGGCTGTCCATTTGGCCCCAATATTGATCGTCCCACCGGGAAAACGACCGGTACTCCATATGGCCAGTCCAGTATCAAAGACTGGGTCCATATCTGCTCCACTTTTGCACTTACAGATAAATATGAGCAGAAAGCGACAGACCATAAGTTGACTCTTTCCAAACATCAGCAGCACTTTTACAGGGATTTGGATCCTTTGGCAGATGAGAATAGATCTGTTATTGGGCTCCAGAGTCAGAGTCAGCTGTTTCCACCTGAGAGCTGCTAAATCTATCCTTTCTGCCTCCCACTGCCTCTTTCACTGGAAATAAGGTCATGCTCCTTTGAATCTCTTCCAGAATTTGCATTTTACTATTTGCAGGATCCCTGAGCTAATTGGAAGCATGTGAACGCTTCAAAAAACATTTCTGTTGCAATCACCGCTGTCGCACGTTGTTAAACAGTATGTGATGGGTTTGATTTGGGTGTTGATGTAGCACCTCTTATGCACAAAATATTCATGCGCTCTATCGTGAACTTGTGATGAAACACAATTTTTCACATATAAAAAGAAGTGAGAACTAATCAAGAGAAAGCTGTTTATCAGTACACAGCTATTATTGTATTTACAAGTCTGATCTGTCTTAATGAAGTAGGCAGGCGAACCAAATGAAGATTTTCATTCTCCCCCTTTCACCTCCTCTTCGCTGCTTTCTACTCTACCACTCCCTCGTATCATCTCCATATAGCTCCCTCAACTGAATGAAGAGTCACATTAAATATAAATAAGACCGAAATGGTGGGCAGAGAAATCTAATTGTTTAGACAGCATATTGAATTTTAGAGGTCTCTATTGAATTAATAGGCTATGATTTCATTGTTAAAAATTTATGATGATTGTGAGGATGTTGGTTTTAATTCTGTGAATAAGAACTGATGAGTCGGTTGGTGCAGAGACAAAGGGATAGTCCCATTAAAAAAAAAAAAAAAATAGGTTTACAAAAAGGATTTCCGTGGATCAATTGAAATAAATAACCAGTACAGAACATGGAGTTATCCAGAAGTAGCAGTCCAATCCAGTCCAGTCACTCAAAAGCTCTAGTCGCGTAGTTTTCAAAGATAAGCGCCCTAATGTGCATAGAAATTTGCGCGATCATATAGATTATTATACAGCAAAGACACACAAACACACACACATACAGACGAAGGGTAGACTTGTACCCTTTCTTCTATCCCTTTAGGAAGGGATTGCAGGCAGCAGTTCCTATTTATCAGACTGCCAGCCATCTGAAATCAAATTTCCCCTGAAGACACCATGAAATTACAGATATTTTCTCTCCCAGTCCACCTCCCCGCCAAAGCCCACAGGATAAATATCGCAACTCTAAGCCTTTCAAGCTGCTATAAGCTGGCACGCTGATGACATTTGACCAGGCCTGTGTTTCTCCCCAAAGCTTCACTCTAAGTCACACACACACAAACACACTATGTCCGGAGTTTCTCCCTTCTTTGTCTCCCTCTAGCCCCTCTCTTAGTGACAGGCTTAGCAGTGCAGTGATCCATGGTACTAGCCGCCTGTTTATCCAAGCTAAGTGCTCTTTGCTGTGCCACTCCACTTTTCTCTGTTGTCTTAGACCTGTTTGATTGATAAATATTGCAGCTGGCAGGCAGAGGCAGCCTCTGACCTTAAGATAATGGAAATAGTTTGGGAAGTATAGGACAAAAGGCTAACCACTAAATTTTCCTCACTACCATGTTCTGTATGTTTGTGGAAAGATGTGGCAGGTAAGATGGATGGAATTAAGGTAATACAGCCTTGAGCCCAGTCCATGCTGTGTGCTTATACAGGTTAAATGTCTGCAGTAAAGTAATGGTGATTCACTGAACGACCAAGGTAATCTATTTTGTGTGTGTTTGTGTGAAGGTTAGTCCTATACCTGAGGAAACATTCACTTGTAGGATGTAGATTATTTCTCCTAAATATAGATTCATTTTATTCTGTACAGAAATGAATGGAAAACGGCTCAAAAGAAGTATAGAAAATTGTTTACACGATAGAAAAGGATCATTGTATCCACTTTACATTTATTATATACTGGTAAAAGGTGCAACATGTTGCATCTTAAATGGGCTGTGTATTGAAAAGTGTGTACGTGCAAACACTGACTACTTTTCAATCTTTTTTTTTTTTAAATTATTTTTAATTATGTGTCATTCATAAGTATCTTTTTCTTTGGGAGGGGGCTACAGTTTTTTTTTTTTAGGCTTATTTGGGTGAGATCATTTCTTAAAACTCTTAGGATTTTTGTCTCGTCTGTACCAGTTTTTTGTACTTCGGTCCCTAAATGAAATAAGTTAATAAACCAGCACAGATTTTCATACCCATACAATAGAGAAGGGTGAGGCAAGGGGTTAATAGTTGGTTGTAAACTCCAAAATCACCACTAGATGCCGCTAAATCCCAGCCTCTTAGCATTATTAACCCATAAAAACCCGATGCTACTTTTGTGGCAGTTCCCACAATATTCCTTAAGTGATTTACCACCATTTATTGTAATATTATGCTCTGTATTTTGCATTTTTCAATGTAAATCATGTATTTTCCTACATTTAATTCATTGGTCACGTAGCTGTTCATTAAAGCTTAGAGTACATTCAAAGGATATTTGATCAGAAAAAGAGAAAACTGGAAAAAGTGACTTAACATAAAACAAGCATCTCCATCCACTGTCATTAATCAAACTCCGTGGGTTTTACCGGTGAATTAGAAGATGACGGTGTTTCCGTGTTCACTACGGAGCCCCTTAACATCCATATCTACAGCCCATAAAAAGACGACAAACTGTATTTTATTTCAACCTGTTAATAGATTGAGTGGTTCGGAAGTGATCAAACATTTCAGATCAGTAGATGGTTTGGTTTCCAGTGGCTGTTTGGGTCTTTATGGGTTAATTCAGTCAGTTATAGTGTTTGATTGTTGACAGGATGTGTTGTCATACAGGTGTAGCAGCACTTTGTATCTGGATTATTATTGTACATCATCACGTAGCTGCACTTTGAAATATACTCTTGAACGATACATCTAAAGTTGCTGATATGGTGAATGGTACCACGGAGACCTCAGTGATATTCTATATGACCCTTTACTCATCATGCACACTGAGCACTCTCCGTGTTCAACCTTGACTCCTGTAGGTCTGCGGGTTTGTCATAAATCCTTCTTAGACTTGACATACACATCGCTCATGAAAGCACCGATGACAAGACGGATATATGAGGAGGGGCTGTTCTCGGGCCGGTTGCAAACCTTTATCATATATGTGCGTGAAGGTAACTTTAGTAAGGCTTTTCATTGAGACATGCTTTGTCAGATCATGGTGTTGCATTTACTGTACCTCAACATCGTGACCACAATATGTATCTGTTGCTCATGACCGCCACCAAGGAACGGCAGAGGTCATGTTTTCCTCAGGGTTTGTTTGTTTGTTTGTTTGCAAGATAACTCAAAAAAAGTAATGCACGGATTTTGCTGATATTTTCAGGAAATATTGATACTGGCACAAGGAACAAACGATTCAATTTTGGTGGTTTTCCAGATCACTGTCTGGATTGCATTGCGACATAGAGCCCCCCCCCTTCCCTCTCCATTCATCCTGACATCAGACTCACCTGTCGCGCATTCCAATCAGACCTATTTAAGGCTTCACCTCTTCATAACCCGAGCTTTCATCCTGTGCACTACGGACTCCGACTGCGACTCCCCAGGTTTTGTGTTTTGTCCTCACTGTTATGTTCTCCTTGTTTGAATAAATCCAGGCTCATCTGGGGGGGGGGGACTGATTTGCCTTGGTGGAGGTCTGCGCTCTCCGAGTGCTTTTCTAGTCTATCTATGTATTTATTTATTCAGGTCCCTGCTGGTCTATGCACTTTGACCTATCCTGCTCTGATTCCTGCATTTCAATTGCACTGAAAGGCTGTCCATGCGATTTTGTTTTGTTTGTGTGTATATTTGATTTGGATTTATTTTATTGAATTCAATGACTGGTAGACTAAACTAAATTTCCCTATGGGGATAAATACATGAGTTTGAATTGAATTCTTTGCTAACATCTGTCCTCAAAGCTTTAATTATAGGTGTTCTCTTTGGGTTCATACATCACATGACAACAGTTTTTATAACTTCCTGTACGACTGGACGGTTCCCAGACAAATTTTTGCCCAGGTCATATGAAATATTCACAACAAGACAAAACCGTTTCAAAACATTGCATGTAAAGGTTCAAGGTGTGAATCTCAGTTTCATCTCAGTGGAGATGGCATCAGCAGGGATTCAGTTTGACAAGTGGCCAGGGGCTGGATTTAGAGCGTTGTGATATGTAGTGTATGTTTATTTATGGGCTGTAGCTCTCTTGATACCACGAAGCACAGCATTATAATCAGCTATAGCCCTGGTAAATCCTGTCGTGGTAGTCCGTGTTTTCGATGCTTATTAGAGGTGACACCAGCTCCTTTAAACTGTAGAACTGCTCAAGGAATCGGAGTGAGAAATTCTTGACCCTCTTGTTTTTATTTGTTTGTTTAATTATTCATTGGCTGTTTTGTTTTCATTGTTTCATAAATAAGAGATATGCAACTGGAGTAAAAAAAAAAACAAAAAAAAACTGGCCATCACTGTCATCATTCATATTTTAAAATGCTACAAAGTATATCCAGCTACAAAAAGAGCATGAAGAGCTGACTGTCAGAGCTGAGCAACGGAGTCATTACTATTCAAAAAAGTGTTTCCAGGCACAACAAACCCCGCCCCTCACAAACGTTTCACCTGATTTGCCCTATCTCTTATCATTGCGAATACATATTTTTGGTTACCTTGACCTTTGACCTACATTCACCAAAAATTAATGGGATCTATTCTGAACCACCTTGCACCTTTCCTAAAAAATGTCATACACCATCTCATTTGCTGCATTAGTCTGATTTGGCAAGAATTCAGAATATTGCAGAGCTTTGAAAGCAAATGCGAATTCCAGTTAATCATCAAAAATCTTTGGTCTGGACCAGGCACAAGAGTTGTACTGACTTTCCATATTATAAGATACAACTGTGCAAAAACATTCAATACATGGGCACTAACTACTGGCTACATTATACATATTTGGTGAGACATAGAAAATGCCCCTAAGTAAACTGTAAGCTGTGTGAGTGAGACAACCAGAGAAAAACAAAGGAAACTCCAACTTGAAGGAGCCTAGAGTGACACAGCAAGAATCTACAGTTACACACTGAGTGATGGAAGGATGTTAGATGCTTCACAATTGTTTTGTTGTTTTTTTTCTGCCAGAGACCTTCCCTTTGCCAGCTGAAGAATAAAGACTTAAGGAGCCCAGTGTAAGTGACAATCCTAGAGATGAGAGGCAGTGCCTTAGGGGAGTGTCGGCTTGGTTGCAAGCGATGTAACTCAACTCTACAAAGATTCACGTGCAACATCAGAAAAAAAAAAAAAATTAAAACAACATTTTGTCTTGCTTTGCTATTTATGCCAGCTTTCCTCAACATGATGTGCGAACAAAGATAAGGACATGTCAAACACAGCAACAAAACTGTGTTGTGTTCATTGTGTTATGCAAAATCAGAGTACTATCAGAGGAAATATTGTTTTTCTCTACCTTTCTTCTGCATGGTGGGTACATTTTTGTCCAAAATACATATTAACAAGTGGTGCCAGGCACAACAAACTCCGCCCCTTGCAAACATTTTACCTGATTTGTCCCATCTCTTATTGCAAAAACACATTTTTAGTGACCTTGACCTTTGACTTACATTCACCAAAATTTAAGGGTTCTATTCTGGACCACCTCACACGTTTCCTGAAAATTTCATGGAAATTGGTGACATTAGTGACAAAGAAATGGACAAACAAAAAAAGAAATGAACCAAAAACAATACCCTCATCTGCCCTTCAGGGGCTGGGGTAAAACAATATATATTTCATGTAACACACAAAATATGTGCATATAATTGAAAAAATAGCATAATTTGATGAGAAAAATTTATAATATTACCAAAAACTAGAAATAGTTAATTTTTTATTTCATAAACCAAAATCACCAATGCACATTTTCAAGGGTGCCCATATTTTTGCATAATCTGATGGTACATTTGATGCTGCACGACTCACAAGGGCAACATTTGGTCCATCTCACACTGACATACCTAACACACTTAAAACAAGCCCAAAAATATAATAAATGCAAAAAATAAAAATATATATGCCATGTTAGCTCGCTGACCACGTTTCTACTTTAGGAAACTATTTCAGCACAGCCTCACCATATTAATAATGGATGAATGTCTTTTTGCGTATGTATTTTAGTCACTTGTTCCCAAGCCTTCAAAATAGCCATTGAAGTAAGTTGACCAAGTGAAGGTAGTGAGGTGAACATGTTCTATCACATTTCCCCACAGGAGAATGAGGGCTTACTCAGTTATATAGGACACATTTGATCTGCGCTATCATCCCATAGTCTCCCATATAATATCTCTATGAAACGCTCTAAGTTTCAGCTCAGTACCTCCTCTACTCTCCAGTCTTTTGTCCATTTATTTCACTGTCTCCTCTCTTCCAGCTGAGCCCACAGGGGCAGTGACCTCATCTAAACCCAAACTCTGTGACCACTGGGCTTCCTGTGTCTGAGAGAAGATGAGAGTGCCAGACACCTCTCTTATTAAACCTCTGTTTGGCTATCAAACCAAGGGGGGTACAAGGCAGAGACGGGTGGGCCGGACCAAACCGAGTCTCTTTTGTCATCTCCAACATTACACTCTAATTGGCTCCCATAGGTCTGCAGGCAGCAGAAATAAAAAATGTGCACACACATGCACAGAAATACACACATGCACATCATTACTGTATATGTACGCTGTTTGAAAGTCAGGATTTTATTAACAAATGCTCCAAGTTAGAAAAATTCTGTTTTTTTTTTTACAACTCCTGAGAAACTACTCAATATATTTAGCTTATTGCTCCGTAGTGTAATGAAATTGGGTTAATTTTATCATTACACATCCCATATATTCCTCAATGAAACCGTTTTTTGATCATCACATATTGTTAGTTACATATTTGCATTCTTGCTTCATGAAAGATGATTTAATTTTGTTGACTTTTAAGGAACAACGTGGGTCGGTATTATTGGATTTCTACATAGCTGAGGGTTTTGTTTTTTTATAGCTGCATTCCCTGAAACTAATTTCTGAGTTCATAATCGAGTCAAGAAATGTATTAAATGTCTTATTTCGAGTGACTACTCATTTTTATCTTTCATTTTTGTCAGATTTTACATACGTTGGCCATTTCTGATCACTACAATTATACTGTACACTGCATTTTAATATCAGTAATCGGTTATATGCGTATTTTATGTGTGGCAAAGTGATAAATGTGATAATTTCCTATTAAATTCACTTATGTTTTGTTAATGTATAACAGCTTGGTGCAAGTCACAGTATATAAATGTGATTATAGTATCAAAACTGCTTTCATAACATAGGAAAGGTGAACTAAATATGATGATAATGGAAGTGAAAATAAAGATATTAAAGTCTCAGCAGGAATGTTCAGTTTTAGTATTTCAGTCATAAAGTTAAGGCTTAAAAATGCTCATTGTTTCATGCGATTACTCGAATCACAGCGAGATAATTTGCTTAAATTCTTCACATCTATTAAATCGTCTGTGATCTGTGAAAATGCTGTCCTGACTAAAACAAGATTAAAACAAGAATAAAGAGCTCGACGTTGGACTCAGACAATGGGAGACGGCTTTGTGTCTGTGTGTTTCCTCAGCTGTTTACTGATCATCAGCTGTGACTCACTGCTCATTCATGCTTCGTTTATTACAATGTGGTTTATTCCAAACAAAGATTGAATTACGCCAGTATTAATATTTTCGCCTCAGCGCAAGTTGCGTCCCAACTTGACACGACATCCCGCATCTGGTGCAAAATAGAAACGCATTCCTACCCACAGCAGACGGTAAATTGAAACACAGATTCATATCAGAACAAAAAGTGCAGAGACACTGCAGCGCCCGGAGTCATGACTGTGTCTCTTCGTTTTCTCGGTTCTTTGTGACTTTCTTTTGTTCCATCAATATGACACACATCTCTGAAAAATGAATAAAGTGGCATCATTTAGGAGCCTTGCAAATTATACTCCATTTCTGCTCACCGTCGACAGAGTCCCCCAGGTTTTATATGACCAGCCTCGTCAGCTAAATCATCCTCTCTCCAACACAGCCTGCCATCAACCGTATCCTGATGGCACATTCACAGACTATAGATTAATTCACTTTCTAATATAACAATGTTTAATTACAGAGCCCTCAGAGCAGCACCATCACAGGCGGAGATTTATGTGTGTTTGTCTGCAGATATGAAGTCTATATAACTGTACGCTGTCATATTCATCATCCCAATAGATGAAACTGGGTTTAATTCCTCCCTCTGTTGGGATGTAATTACAGAGGTTTACTGAGATGGAGAAGAAATCTGACAGAATACGCAAACACGCACAACACTCAGGAAGACACGTACTCTACTCACACATACACACATCAGACATTTACACAGATGGAAATTTGTTCTCTCTCTCTTTTTATTCATGCACTTTTTTTTTTTTTCACCCGCTAAAATTGTCTCCCCAAAATAAATGTCTTCCTCACTTGCGCATTCCTGTGGGGATACATTTCTGTAATTGTGATTCATGAAACGAAATTTTCTATCTGGCTAATTCTGCTTACATCATTGAGACTCTTTCTTTTCAGTCTATTTTAGGCACTGATGTGTCATATAAGAGTGAATAAACAGCTAATATACAAAGAGATTGTTCTATCAGTGAAAAAAAAATAAATTAATTTAAAAAAAAATGCTCTGATTTTTATTCTTATGCTGATGCCAATCTCTAATGGGCCTCTGAACTGTTATTAGTGTTTAAGCACAGTCTGCTGCAGCTCCAGCTCTTTCTTCAGACTTGGCTAATTGGTGTAAGTGTTGTCATTGATTGTAGATGAGAAGCTGTTGTTTAGATCCAGATGCAGAGGAGAGGCTGGTCCGCTGAATTCGGTCAGGCAGAAGAGAAGTGAGAGGATGCTTTGTGTTTTTTTTATTTGTTCGCTAACGTCTGTGAGTGCATGTGAATTAATGTGCATTGTATGTATGCGTTTGAGATGCGCAGTCTTACCTAAAAGGTACACGGTGACGTCTTTAGCTGTTTAGGATTCTTCTCTTGGTGTTTGTGTGTGCAGTGAGATGTTGAATTCACTGACGCTGAACAGAGATGTGTAAAATATAAAGTATGTGTAAAATTTCAGATCCTCATCCCCTTAGACCCTTATCCACCATGATGCTGTGAACACTGTCAAAGAAAACCTATAAATCAATTCCTTGACCCTTAAAACACACTCACAGAGATTATATATATGTTCCTATTGTCAGTTGTTACTTAGTTTGGAGCGGATGCGATGTCAGCGTCTATACTTTCCGACTGTGAACACAGGTTGGATAATAGGAATGATCAGTAAATGTAAATGCTAAAGCTACGTGTAGTTGGTTTAAAACTGAGGACAGGACAGGCTTTTAAAAAACAACAGATGTACAAATGAAATGAAGGCATACGATCAGCTTTGGATCAGCATTTAAATGAATTACATGTTTATATGATACATTTGCACTTAAATAGAAATTTAAAAAATGTATACATAGGGTCAGATCTACTAAAATCCCTATTTGCATGTACTAATTTACGTGTGCAATCTAGAATTTTGCATCTGGGGTTGAATCACAGTTACTAAGATTGCTTGTGCAAATGTCAACAGGTGCAAAGTCTAAGAGACCGCCCTATTTAAATGAGGATTTTTGCGTGCGCTACTGGTTGTCGTTATGGAGACAGCGCACAGAAAAAAAGGGGAGTGCCCTTGTTAAAATACAGATGCAAACATATATCAGCTTTCATAGCCTAGTCCTAAATGATTTGAATTATTTGAGCAAATATTTGGGACATTATTGGAAAAATGGCAGTGTGTGGTGTACCCATAAATTACACCAAATTATTTAAGTTACTGTCATGGAATAGTATGACCTTATGCTTGAACTATATAGTAATTAAAGTGATAATTTACAGAATTGTAGCAATGGTAGCAAAGTGCACAAAAGAATGAATTGAAATACATATCACCATAGTACTGTGGTAATAAGAGGCTAATGAGTAAAACAAAAAACAAAAAAAAAACAAGAGGCAAATGAGTTCATGTAACAGTATCCCCGATTGTAACATAACATCACATATATTTACAAATGAAATTAAATTCAGCAGATTAAAAAAGGAATTAAGTTGTATTAGAGTTAAAGTAATTTTTAATAGTACTGCATTATTTTTTAATTAGAATTTCCCAAAAGTACATTGTAGATTTAAATCTATTCAGCTTTTGGGACTATAAGACAATTGATATAAATGTTATCTTTAGTTTTAAGCAAAATATTTCCTTTTCCTTTTTTGCACTAAAATATTATTTAAGTCTATTCAGGTACAGAATCATCTAGTAAACTACATGCGGCCATTTTCCTGTTCTTTATTGGAAAATGATGCTTTGACCGAAACATATATGAGTGCCTCGCAGCTCATATATGTTTATGAAAACATTTGCACATGGTCTCATCTGAACTCTCACACCTCAGCACTGCAGGATATTGCAACAGCTTTTGTGTAGGTGTGTGTATGTGTGTGCAGGTCAGCTGGGAGGTGAGAGAACAGACAGAGCCGTGCAGTATTTCTGACGTTTTGTGAACTGCCTAGCTACACCCCACCACACACACTCCTCCACCAACACCCAGCTGTCAAAGCTATCAGCTACATTTTTTATGCCTATCAATCATTGGTTCTGCACATGCCAATCACTCCACATGTCTCCTGATGTCTGTCAATCCAACACTTTCCCCCCCATTTTCCTTTCTAATACCATCTCTTTTCCCACAAAATTCTATGGTGGATGATTGTCTGTACCCATCATATCCTCACACCGTCCTTTAAACACAGCACAAGCAAGAAAATTATTATCATCATCATTCAGAGACATCCTTCCTCGTGTATGTCATGTCTACGTGACCTTATTCCACATGTTCCACTTATTACAAATACTTTGGTTGAGGCACAAATCCTCCTGGGTATTGGATTTCTTTTCTACTCTCTGTCAGACTCCAGTTAATGTTAGGGTCAAATTTCCGGTGTTGCTCATTGAACGTCTTTTCTATTTTAACAAGCCTCTGGATCCCACAATCATCAACGAACGTTCACCGTTTATCCACGAACCTGAACCTCCGTTGGACTGGACCCCTTGTTTCCCCTTCTCTTTAGCTTGTCCACAGTACTGGTGTGGAACTGAAGCTGGATCCGTTCTCTTTCCTCAGGACTAAACCTTCTTCTTAACAGGAGTGAGATTAACACTTAAAAACTTTACCGACAAGTCTAGTGCCAGTAATAACACAAATTCTGCCATCTCGCTGTACAAGCAACAAGAGCCACAAAAAAAAAAAAAAAACCTTTGCCACCAAATTAGTTCCTGCTCTTGACCGGTTCCATTCAGACTTTTTGGTACCTTTAAGTGGAAACTTTCTGACTAATGGAAGGTAGTGTGAAGAAGAAGAATACAGAATGGATTGTAAAACGGTAATGGCACCCCATGACAGTTTTTTTTTTTTTTTTTACTATATTATTTGTTATTACAGTCTTTTGCTTCCACCATTTTATTTTTCAAGCTACTCTCCGTCTGTTCCCAGAACTCAGCAGCAGTAAATCACCAAAATGTTCTGGGGTTGTCAGCCATTACACATTATTTTCCATTAAGTTTCTCAGATTTCTAACATTGTTCTTGAAATCTCTATTGTCTACAACCGATAGAATATGACAAAGGTTTTCACTTCAGGTCAAAAGGAAATCTTTTTCCAATACTCCAGATTGTGAAGCCATTTATGTTTGGTCAAAAATACTCAAAGTCTTTGCGGAAAAATTAGGTTTGCAAACGAGAACGGCACCAGTTCCTTATTATTGGTTAACGGATAGAGGAAGATGAAGATGTACATGTACACCCCACCGCCCCCCGAGATTTTTTCTTGGCGACTTCAATTAACGAAATTGAATTTTGGGTCAAATAAAATTTATTTCTTTTTAACATTGAAAGGACAAAATTTGGGATGAAAGAGGCGAGAGAAAAATAATAAAAAACAGAACCATGCGATTTTAATAGGCCCTCGCTGGCATGTGTGCCAGAGTGCTCGGGCCTAATAAGTGTGAGGGGCGGGGCTTGTCGGGCCTGACACTACTTGTTTGTTTGTTTTTTGTTGGTTTTAACTTCAACCAACATACATATATTTTAATTTGGTCAGAGTACATTAAACTAACTGGCCTTAAATATAGTGAATACAAACAGAGGAAACACATCACAACCTGAGGATTATGTCAACATGTTGACTTTAAATACTGTGAAGATTCCTGTTCAACACACAAAGAGAGGAGCTGTTATTCAGATAATGGTCTTTATCCACTCTAATTCACTGCCATCAACATCAGTCGTGAATTAATAAATGACATGTGTTTCCTGTCATTTATTAATTCTTAGGCTTCAGCAGACTGTTTACTGGTCTACAGTTGAATGTCATGAGGTGACGGATGCTGATGAATGTGACTCGCAGCGTTTCCCCAAATGCAAAACAAAAAAGATTACGCCTTCAGGAAACATCTTCAGGAAATCACTACATGACTCACCACTATATCATTACATCCATAGCAAGTTTTTTTATCCCGTAAGGACCCAGTGCTATATTTGTGACAGTTCCCAAATGAATTTTTCTCTACATTTAACCTTTCATAAGTGATTTATTCTAATATTATCCTCTATCTTGCAATTTTCAGTGAAAACCAGGTATTTTCCACTATTTAATTGGCCGATCGTGGACATGCTCATACAAGTTAAAAGTACAGTTGAAGGTAATTATCAAAAACATAAAACTGAGGAAAATGTCATTAACTGGATGTAAATCAAAGTGTCTCCATTCACTGTCATTGATCCAACTCCATGGGTTTTATTGGTGAATCAATGTTGAAGATGGTGGTGTTTGCACGTTCACTACGGAGCCTCTGAACGTCTAAATGGATCATATCTGATGACCATGAAAGGATGACAAACTGCATTTTGCACCAATTATTTAAATGGATTAATAGGATTAGTGGATCGATAGTTATTAGATAGTTCAGATCAGTAGATGTGTTTGGTTTTGCACTGGATGTTTGGGTCTTTATGGGTTAAGTTCTATGTGAAAACAGTTTCAAAGTTTGAAAATTGGGCAAATGATCTTCATACTTCATACTATTGAGCGACATTCAAACTGAGCAGGAGGAACTAACACTTTCCTCAAATTAACTACACAGTTAACACTGTTCCTGAAAGAAAGATGAGGAAAAGTACAGCAGAGTATGTGTAACCCCCCTCAGGATTAGTAAGTGTTTAGAAATGTTTATGCACTACGCTGTAGTGTAATTATAGGCACAGTTTAAGAAAAGTAACCAATCGCTTCCTGTGTCATGACAATAGTGAAAAAAAAAAACAAACACAAAACCTGGAGACACAAGTAAGTGCTCAACAAAAACTCTGGAAAAAAAAAAAAAAGACTTACATTATCTAACACTTTAGCACAGGGGCCTCAAACTCATTTTCTTTCAGGGGCCACATTCAGCCCGATTTGCTCTTCAGTTGAGCCGGACCAGTAAAATAAGAGCATAATAACCTATAAATAAGGACAACTCCAAATTTTTGTCTGTTTTAATGCAAAAAAAAACCCAAAACATTAAATTATGAAAATACTTTTATAAACTATCCATACAAAAAGCATATGAATAACCTGAGAAAACTGAAATTTGTTAAGTAAAATAAGTGCAATTTTAACAATATTATACCTCAACTTATTTCTACATGTGCATTATGGATCGAACCTACAAAGACACTAAACACTTAGTAACAGGGAGAAAACTGTTAAAATTTTGCTTAATTTTCTTTAGACATTTCAGGTTGTTCATATTTGTTCAGGTTATTCACATTTTATTGT
>JAPTYQ010000007.1:20036690-20047431 GCA_029814465.1 Ostorhinchus cyanosoma
TTCACTGGCTTCCAGCCGAGTTTAGAATTCCATTTAAAACCCTCCCTCTTACATACTAGACCATTAATGGTATGGGCTCCTCTTATCTCAGAGATGCTCCATTCCAACAGAACCCTTCGCTCTCAGAATGCAGGTCTACTGGTAGTTCCCAGGGTTTGTAAAAGTACTGTAGGACCTGGAGCCTTTAGTTACTGAGCTCCTGTTTTATGGAATCAGCCTCCAGTTAATATTAAAGAGGCCGACACAGTCTCTACAGTTAAGATTAGACTGAAAACGTTCCTGTTTGGAAAAGCTTGTGGTCGATCTAGTTCAAAATAGTAATAATGCTGTTCCTGTTATATAGTACCTGTTCCTGGTACTGTCCCCCCCCCACACTACATCTGAAAAAATTTAGGGAGATCTATTTTGTAGGTGAAAAATGTTAAATTATTGCTCGGTATACATTTTTAAGCTTTACACAAACATTCAAAACATGTAGTTACCGTTCTGATTCGCTGCTGATTTGACACATGCTTAATGAATATCTCTACCTGGAAAAAGATTCAAGTCATGGTGTACTTTTTGGTGAAGGATATAGTTCTACCTGATGTTCTTTTAACCTTTAACCCCCAGAGACATTATTTCAGGTAAACATATTGCTGTGAATTGCATCTATTTCAGGGTCATAAAAGCTGCTGAGTATGTATTTGTGTTCTTTTTCTTCAGTGGTTTTGTTTTACTGTGTGTTTTAGGGACGGAACAAGGTGGAATAACAGAAAAAGACACAGAGGAACTGAAGTTTAACAGGTTTTTACTAAATAAGGCTCTCACAATGTACATCAGTAAGAAATTTAAGATGCTGAACATGAACTGTGAACTGGAAAATACTGAACAACAAATATTTGAATTCTGGTCGAGTAGTTGTTTAGTGGCTGTTTTTTTTTTTTTTTCTAAATCAGTCCAGGTGCTTTTTGACACCTGGTTGAATTCCAAAAAAGCAGTTACACAGTCAAAATTTGGTAAAAATAGTAAAAAAAAAAAAAAAAAAAAGGAAAATAACCACATCACTGCAAACAACAGTAAAAACCACAAGGAAAATGGTTTAAAAAAAAAAAAAAACTGTCTATTTTTATAGCGACTCAGTCTCACTCACTGCTCTGTGTTTTGCCCCCCGTTACGCAGGCGGCAGGGGGTGCACTGAGCATGCTCAGATGTCTATGGAAAGAATATCTATTCTTTCAGCATGTTTTGAAATTTATCCTATTGAGTAAATGGTTGAATTTTTCTGAATATTAAAAATGAATCATACATTCAGAATGCTCAGCACAGACATGTCAGGGGTTAAAGCAGGGGTCTCAAACATGCGGCCCGCTAAAGGTTCCAATCCGGCCCGTGGGATAAATTTGCAAAGTGCAACAATTCCACAGTCGAGGCTGTCGAACTCATTTTAATTCAGGTTCCAAAATACAGACCAATATGATCTACAGTAAATAAAATAGCATAATAACCTACAAAAAATAACAACTCCATATTTTCTTCTCATTTTGATGCGAAAAAAATTATATTACACTATGCCTATAAATAAGGACAACTTCAAATGTTTGTTTCTTTTAGTACAAAAAATAACATTAACTTGTGAAAACATTTACATTTACAAACTATCCTGTAACAATAAAATGTGAATAACCTAAATAAAATGAAGCCCAATTTTAACAATTTTCTGCCTGTTACTAAATGTTTAATGTCTTTGTAGATCCGATCCATTATACACATGTATAAATATTAATTTGAGGTATAATATTGTTATAATTGCATTATTTTTCTCAAGAAATTTCAGTTTTTTTCAGGTTATTCACATCTTTTTAGTTTGGACAGTTTATAAAAGTAAGTATTTTCATAATTTGATTTTTTTTTTGCAGTAAAACAAAGACAAAAATTTGGAGTTCTTATTATTTATAGGTTATTATGCTATTATTTTTGGTCTGACCCAGTTGAGATCAAATCGGTGTGAAAAAAAATGAGTCTAAAGGGTTAACTCATCCTTTAGCCCCTCCCCCCAAAAAATCAGCACAGTAGAACTGTAGCTTCTTATAAATCAAAGGATGTTTTTCTTTTTTTTTTTTTTACACGCATTTATTCATTCATATTCTAATATTACCCCGTAAGTTCAGAGTAATTACGCATTAAAGGGAAATGTAATGTGAGAAAATACCTCAGTTGTGGGCTGTATTATTCCTGATCATCCACTAGTGACAAAATGCTTCTATTATCTGTATTTAAGGCCCACACATAACCCAAACATAAAGAATCAGCAGATAAACCCCCAGTTTGTCACAGCTTGGCTCAATTAGTCTGTGTGTAGAGTGTCTGAATGAGTGGGAGGTGATATGTCGTGTTCAAATGAAATGAACACAAAGCGACTAAATGATTGACTCACCGCTCATTGCCAACCATCACACCAATAACCGTCCTCAGTTCAACGGAGACAAAAGACTGCTCATGTGGGACTGTGGTAACAAAATAGAGCGCCGCGATATTTGTTTCAGTAAAGAATTTCATCATTTTTAAGTCATAATACACCTTGTCATGTATAATTTCCGATGATAAAAAACCCCGAATGAAACGTTGTGATTTGTAAAACACCTAAAATGCGCTAAAAGTCGCTTTAGGTTATTTATTTCCCTCAACTTGATCGTTTGACCAGCAGTTGAGATGAAGATATTATGGGCAAATGCTTAAAACAATATGAATATTTCTGGGAGGCAGGTTTATTTGAATATTTAATTGGTTTGATCAACACTAAAGTCTCTGTCAAAGCATTTATCAGCCTTTCTATTGTGGAAAAAAAAAAAAAAAAGATCTCCCAGTTGATGCAAGAAAGACAGAGAATACGTGAAGGTACTAACGGTCGGATTCAGAGACAGCTTGCAACTATGTGTCAGTGTGTGTTTGTGTGTTTAGGACCAAATGTTGTCAGTTTGATGCCCCGGGCAAGTTATTAAGCAGCAATCCTGATGCCCCAGGCCACTGTAAGACCTTTACTGTCTCCTAATGCAACCAGGGGACTGTGTGCATGTGTGAGCGTCTAGATCTTTGTACATGCCAACATCTGCAACTGTGTGCCAGTTCATTTGTGCATGTCTGCTACAGAGAAATACAAACACGATAAGCAAAGATGAAGCTCCGGGTAAAGAAATTTGCAGCTGTGGTTACACAAACGAAGGATTTGCTGGAGATAGTCATGTCTTTGCTCAAGGCGTGTGTTTGTTGTTATCAGGTTGGGTATACTTTATTTCTTTTCCCACCTCACTTCAGACTGCACTTAGATTCGTGGATCATTTGAGGAAAGTGGAGATAAGTCTGCTATATCAGAATTTTTTTTTTTTTTTTTTTCAGTAATGTGCCCATTGTGTGCCAGATTGCTGCTGGCACATCAAACACATTCTGCATCTCCTGAAGCTATGGGAACAAGTTTGGGGGTAAAGTGAATGGTTTTGAAAGATGGATGTACGTGTGCGGACCTTCACGTCGACATTTGTGCGCACGTATCCTTCGCTCTCCTGCAAGTAAAGGCCATGAAATTGTTCAGGTCAGAACTATTTACGAGGCTGCTGTAAATGTGTGTGTGTGTGTGCCCTCCACACATCATTCTATAGCTAAGTGTTATTGCCTGAGCCAGAGATTACACTCTTTATATCCCTATTACCAGCTGCTCTCTCACTTTTCTCTGACTCTACCTCTGCCTCATATTCATTTTGGTCCCTCCATCCACCGTCTGCTTTCATACGTCTTCCTCTTTCTCTTCGTATCTCTCCCCGTTTTAAATCTCCAGGATGCACTGGAGTCAGGGAAGGGCTTAAACATCAGGGTAAACGGGGTGATATTGCATTTTGACACGCCTCTTATTATTTCCCCTTCAATTTCACTGCTTTGTAAGGCATGCGGGACTTTCTTCCTCTCTGCATCTCTTCTTCTCACCCTCTGTCCTTATCTTTCTGTCATAATGTGTTGCAGGTGGGAAGGCTTTATGGCTGGACAGATTGCACCATAGCATCCAATTCCCTCATTTTTTATTCATTTATTGACTGTCCTCTGTTCGACAAAAGCGAGCAACAACAGCATAAGGGGATAAGAGAGGAACGGTGGGGTCACAAAGACAGTGAGAGATTATTCATGAAAAACCAATGTTGTACTGGTTGGTCAGTGAGAAAAGGGTCAAGTAATCTTATTTTCGAAGTTAAACTCCAGCTCGCTTATGCAGTGGCCTCAGCTTCAAATGAATTTTACTTGCTATTGATTGTTTGGTTTTCTGAGTCTGGAAAGCACACTCATGCATTCAAACACTGAAATTTCGACTGCAAGACAGACGGATTTTTAAAACAACAACTTGTTTTTAGATATTTTTCAATAGCCAATGCTGTCAACGCACAATGTTAACGGTTAAAATCCAGTGAATGATAATGCGGTGCGGTTGCAAAAGTAGTTAGCATCAAAAAGGTCATGGAGTTTTCCTTTGTGTTGACTTTCCATTCTGTTCAGGTCCTGTGTTTTTTCCTGCAGCCATTAAAAAACAATTACATATAGGCTAATTCTAAAGATATAGGTTAATTGAAAAAAAAAAAAATCATGCCGGTAAATATCTGGGGTTGGTCCCTGAGAGCCTTCAACAGCAGCTCATTATTCCTAATGTGTGCAAAGTGCTAATGCAAATTGCTAATGCTAATTGTTGTGTGTGTATTGGGGTGGGTAAAATGCAAACATCAAATTTCTCTAGAGGGATAATAAAGCAAGTTAACCTTTAACCTTTTACTTTAGAGTATGTAAGGTTCAGGTTTAGATCCAGATAGCAAATAAGCATTGAAATAATGTGAAATCAGCATTGAATTGTCAATGTTAGATCATTGAATCAATGTTGGATTTTCTGCAGATTTTTCATCAGTTTGCATCCTCAGTTAATACAGAAATGATGTTGATTTCATGACTACAGACCAACAGAATTTCAACGGTAATTCAATTAATGTGAATATTGAAACAAATTGTAATGAACTAACATTTAACACGGTTTCACTGACATTTCAAGCAATTGTGCGACAAAGTAAAACTTACATTACATTGTCGACACTAGATTTTTAAATCAACTGTGATTTTTCATCACTTTACACCCTACATTACACTGAAATTATGTAAGTGATGAACAGATAAGGCATTGTGTTTCCTACAGGTTTGACTAATGGTGTCACATTAATAAAAATAAATACGAGGCTTATGCCGTAGGAAGCGACACTAGGGGTATACCCCCGAATGCCCCCAAGCCTTAACCAGACAGCTATGATGTCATGGCCTGAGGCATCCCCAGGTCATGACCTTTCATTTCCACTTGATTTGAAGTCAATCAGACAAATAGTTCCAGAGATATGAACAAAAGAGTGTTTAGTGATTTTAAACTTTTGAACGCCCCCTTTTGGCCAATCTAGAAATGATAAATCGTCTAAAATCGAATCAGTTCTTCCTCTCCATGATATTCATCGATATGGAAAACATGGAATTTCTAAACCGAATATCTTTCAAGTTATCACGTTAACACAAAGGATATCCAAACCAAAAACATAACATCTACGAAACTCCATTCAGGGATATAATAAACATAAAAAGGCCAATAAACATAGTAAAACAGACACATTAACCTAAATAAACATTGACACAATTGAACCCTTGCACATAAAATAGAACACAATGTGTAAAATGTCCAGTACCCACAATGCAATGTGGCCTATGCCCTCCTTTGCGAGGAAGAGAGGGTGCCCAGCACCAAAAACTGAAACAATGTCCATTTAATGTAGAGCATTTCAACTCTGAAAACCAGCATCTTTACTACATTGATTCAGCAACATTTTTTCAAATGCTGAAATGGTGTCTGTAACTAAACATTAAATCAACATTGATTTTTCAACCTCAGCCAAAAATAACCAATCTGACCAAAATTCAACATTGAATCAATGTCTTTTGCTCTCTGGGGAAGCTTTGTGAATGCTGCATGTTGTGATTTGTGCCAAGAACTCCAGAAAGCACTAATGTCTGCTTCTGCACTAGATCAGTCATAGATTCAGTGTCTGATTTCTGTGTATCTTTGTGGCCAATCAGATAGCAGAGACACATCCTCGCTGCTTCCCTTCGCTCATCTACTGCTGGTATTTGAACAGGATAAACACAAGCTGTTTGTGTTGTTTGTTTGTTATTTAATGATGCCCTGTAGTCATCTCCTAGGTGGTTACGAATGTAAATACTCAGATTTCTTCAAAAACATTTTGATTAAATTGCAAACATATTTAAGAGAGCATATACTGCTTACACCAAAACAGCATATTTAAATGCTAGCGCTATATATTAAAACTGGTAAAAAGAGTGACAGCTCCAAATGCTTCTGCGGTACATGTCAAAGGAAGCAACTGCACCCGTTTCCGCTCAAGTTGACTCTGAATTAGTGATTATGTTCCAACTAACTGACAGCAAAGAAGAACTCGGGTGACAAACATTAAACAGAGATGGTAAGACAACCATCCGGATCGGTTCTTGACCACTTCGACTTGCAGCCTGCCTTCGTCTCTCGGCGGTTCTATCTACCCGCTTCCCTCGACTGTCTGACAGGCAGATGTTTGGGCTGTGAGGTGAGTAGGTGACTCCACTGGGAGTCCTCTCTCCAGTAATTGGCTGTCACACACAGCTTCCCAAAGTTGGCAAATCGGATTTCTTGGCATCCGTGAGCATGGGGGGTGGGAGGGGGTATGAGGCCAGGGATAATGTGGCAGGGTGAAGGCTTTAACTGCAGGTGCAAGTGTGTGTGCTTAACCTCTTACTAGCAATCCCTGTCCCTCTCTCACATATCTACTTCTTCACCTGTCTTTCTTTCACTCTTCCTCTCTAACCTTGTCCTGATCCGGTACTCTGTCTTGCCGTGTACATACCTTGTTATTGCTTACTGTCTTTTTTTTTTCTATCGGTCACTTCATGTGCACTTGTCTAGGAAGTGTTTTCATTGCCAGACCTTAAGCGAACAGTGAAGAAAAAGCACCTGCAAAGCAACAAGTTGCAGTCATTCATGTGGTATAAAAAGCAGGGCCACTGAGGGTCGTCCATTGTCAAACTTCAGAAGACAAGACAAAAAAAATGACACAGAAAAAGGGATTCTGTCAATCACGAGAAGAAAATATACTTTTGATCTCTGCTTTTTGTTTTTGTTTTTTTTGTTTTTTTGCAATATGAGTAAACGGCAAACAGACCACAAATTGTATTATGATTTCCTCCTTTTTCTTAGCTAGTGCCACCAATTAGATTACGTCACTGTCACCATGGTAACGGCACTATCCACTCATTTTTTATGGTTCTCCACCAAAACATAATGGATTTGTCCTCATTTCACATCCTACTCTTTCACTGATTTCCTGTCCACACTCATGCTGACATTTTGCAGAACTGATCATTTTCTCCATGTTTAAGCCTTTACGTCCACGAACAAACCATGTTTTAGTCGCAGAAACTGAGATGTTTAAGAGCACTTTACAGTAAGACGATTTTTAAAAAAAAACTCCAGTTTGTGTTTATCGGCATGGAAAGGTAAAATTAAAAGAATAGAAAACACCATTATACCTCAATTAGTGCATGATAATTGTTGCTTTTTGTGATAAATACGCACTTGAAACATCAAATATAGCTCATGCAGGTGTATTATTACCAGTGTATGACTTATAGTAGATCTTTATTTTAGTGTTTGTTACAATTTGCAGTTGTTTGTTTTGAAGTTTATACACTTTATTTCACTTAAATGAATATTGTATTGACAGATTTTATTTTACGTAAATGATTCATTTATTTTGCATTCTATTAATTTCTACAATTTTATTCTAATAGTGAGAACAAACAAAAAACAATGAAGGGAGCAGAATAACAACAAATGAAGAAATTAATTACATTAGAAAAAACATATAAAGAATATTATATAGAATAATATTGTATAAGCAAAACACGTATTAGTTTTAAAACTGAGGGTAACATACTTGTGTGTACTGGGTGGACATTATGTGAAAATTGCTAATCACAGTAATCACATAAGGAAACATGATTCAGTGAAGCCTTTATACAACAAACAGACAGAGCTGAGTATATGTTTCTTGCATGACTTCACCTTTTCCAAACTAATTTTATCTCCTTTGTGTGTCCTCGTTTTACTGTGAGGTAAACATCAATGCAATTTGACCTCAACTGTGAAATGAAGTGCACTTTTACTTGATGTTAACCTTATAACGCCAAACGCCCTATAAAGCCCCTCTATATGATCAGTGGGATATTTTTTTCTTGAAAAACCTAATGTATACAATTAGATACATGCAATATATGGATAATCCACCAGCGATACTTACAAGACTGTCATTAATGAGGAAGGAGGCAGAACTTTGGCAATTTTGAAATAGGACTTACCAATTTATTAAACGTGTTTTTATTTGCTCAAAAATAATAATGTTTGAGCTTTGAGACCCGATGTATTAAATATGATACAAAATTAAAACTCATACACAGGCTTCACTGAGTTTCCTTATGTTCGTTTGTCAGGAGGGTTGTGCAATTTTCACACAATGTCCACACAGTACAATGTTCTAAAGAAGTATGTTATCCTCATTTTTATTTATTTTTTACTTATACAATGTTATTCTGTATAATATTCTCTACATTTTTTTCCAATGTAATTCATTTCTTCATTTGTTGTTGTTCTGTTCCCTTCATTGTTTGTTCCTACTTTTAAAATAAAATTGCAGAAATGAATAGACTGCAAAATAACTCAAAAATTTATATGAAACAAAATCTGTCAATATAATATTCATTTTGTGAAATTAAGTGTATAAACTGCAAAAAACTGCAAATTGTAACAAACACTATAGTGGACGCAGCAGATACAGGGCTTTAGTCTGTCCTGAAGTTAGGATATAAACTTAAGTTATCATCAGTCTATTTGTTAGACGTCACTAAATGTGTGTCTCTATGCTGATGACGATCTACTATAAGTCATACACTGGTAATAATACAACCGCATGAGCTATATTTGATGTTTCAGGTGCGTATTTATCTCAAAAAGCAACAATTATCATGCACTATTTGAGCTATAATGGTGTTTTCTAATCTTTTAATTTTATCTGTCCATGCAGATAAAGCCAAACTGGAGTTTTTAAAAAATCTTCTTACTGTAAAGTGCTCTTAGACATCTCAATTTCTGCGACTAAAACACGGTTTGATGAAAATGATCAGTTCTGCAAAATGTCAGCATCAGTGTGGACAGGAAATCATGCACTAATTAAGGTATATTAGTGTTTTCTAATCTTTTAATTTTATCTGTCCATGCAGATAAACACAGACTTGGGGGAAAAAAAAAAAAGTTCAAAAGGACCAATAAAGGTTCCAGTTTCAAATTTTCTGTCAATGATTTAATAGTTCAGGCTTTAAAGGGTTAATACGTTACTTTACCTTAACAATCAAAACTACTTTTCAGAAAATAACAACCTTTATAAGTGGTTTAAACAAATGTCCGTTGCTTACGTCCCTGAGGAAATAAAATTGAAAGACATGGGGTTAGTTTGGACTTTACTGTCTTGGTCTCTGAGTTTTAGAACAAACTGTAGTCTTGATAATAAACGTCTCTGTTTACAGGACTCACAACGGAGGGTATTGTGTCTTACAAATGAATGCCTACTAGTAGCAGCATCCTGGTGTAGAGATCTCTTGTAGATCCATGAGAGTTTGGGAAATTTCAGAGGCAGACATGAAGCCAGCTGCCATTAGTTATGATTGGATTTCATGCAGCTCTGCTCATTCTGTTGTTGTGCTGAATTTTCTCACAAAAGGCTGCCGCTTTCTACGCACCTTGGTGTCCAGACAGGATAAGAGTAAAATCTTTTTTTTTTTTTTTTTTTTCTTTTTGATTTTCACACAGCTCTTACGTCCAGGCTGGCAGGATATCTGCTGCTTCAGGGCAGTAGAAATAAGGTTTCATGGATAAAGACTAAAGGTGATTAAAGGTTGTGTCAATAGGACGGTGTGACAAAAATCTAGAATGGTGTGAAATATGTCTCGGTGGCTTTCAGAAACACTTCACAGACCCATCCCTTTCACCCGGGGCAGGGAAAAAGGACTGTTCTATTTTTGATTTAACTTTCATTTACTCTGGTGAGATCGCACCTAAAAGATAGATCCATTCTAATAACACCATGAAACACACAACTCCGTAACCAGCCATAATAACATGCTTCATAATTGCAACATGTTCTGTTATTTTAATTTTTTTATGAGTGAATCCTTCTGCATTTGCGACCGTAAAAAGATTGGTCAAAAGAGAATCAACTGGCAGCCTTCCCACTCTGTTCCCTGCAGAGAGGCTTCAGGTTTTACATCTTGATAACAACGCAGGTTCAGGTGTAAGGTTTGTGGTGCAGGTGATTGTGAGAGCGCATGGGGGGGGGGGGGGCAATCTGGCGTTATCGTTATGTTTCTGGCTCTGAAGTGATAACGCATATTATTATGTGTGTGTATAGAATTGAGTGTCTGGAGCTGCTATTTTTAACTAATGTTAAAGTTGCCCAGAGGGGGAAAAAATCCCAGCTCCATAAAGTAAAAGTCCTGCCATGTATTGATTCTGTCTGTTCACTTAAAGGGCTCATATTTATCTAAACCCACTTTTATTAGTCTTTGGTTCATTTATTTGTGTATTTGGACCCTAATA
>JAPTYQ010000007.1:20081291-20096548 GCA_029814465.1 Ostorhinchus cyanosoma
TAAAACATCAATTTTGTTTCTGTTTACTTCAAACTTGGCACATACTATATAAAGGTAACTGATATGCTGACATCAGCTGGATCGATGCCAAAATAAGCTACAGTACATGTAAGCGGCGGGGTTTGTTGTGCTTGGAACCATTTATATATTAATGTTTTAGGACTTAGAGCCTGTTTTTCTATATTTTAGTTTATTTTTTAACCGTAGCTATTTCTTTTTTAGTTTGTAAGTGTTTGTTTTTTTTAAACCAGTCAGGAGCATTTGTTTTGATATTTATTTAACTGCGTTTGAGTAATTTCATTTTAGCCTTTTAATTTTTTTAAATTAGGAATTTTGACTCTTTTCAATCCCTCGCTTCTTCCTTCATACACAGTGTTTTCTACCCAGTTGGAACATTCCTTTTTTTCCTTTTAGCATCGCTTCTGTTATTACTTTTCACAATAAAAGCTCTTAAAGGAACCTAAGACAGCTTTTATTTATACTAATTGATAAAAACTAATGAATGAAGCCTATTTCTAGTCTAGCCAATGATTGTTTCTTGCCGCAGTAATGGGGATGATGACAGCAGTTGGCGAGACCTGCATCTGTTGTCGACTTCACTTTTTACTGTTGCATTAGAGAACCTTCCACATGATTGACAGGAGGTGAGAATACACCCTCTGGGCAGCACTTCTTCATTTTCTCATGTTGCAGACTGGATACTACGGCGACTCACTATGGCTCTTGAGGGACAAAGAATTATTGCGAGACAACACGAGCTGAGGTGAGCTGATTAGCAGCAAACATCACTGGAGGTCTGTGCACAATACACCTCTCACATCTCACACAGTGTCAAAACTGTTGGTTCTTCATACTCTATTGATATCGGAGTCCATTCTTGGGTGTTTTCAACCGAAACCGTCGCCTCTTTAGACAGACCTGGCATAAACACAAACACGTTTAGGTGACAGAATCCTCATTATAGTCTATAACAATAACGCTGGCAGCTCACTAATTGCCAATTAACTCAGGGTCACTGCTGTTATCTCTCAATCGTGCTAGCCTCTCTGTTTCACCCCCTACTCTTCCTCTAGGAAAAATAAAGGGAGCTTTACTCCCTCTCTTGCTCATTCCCCTCATGTGTTGTGCAGATTCAAACCAAAGCAGTGTTTAATTTGTTGTAGTTCCTTTGAAAAAGTGTGCAATAGCAAGGGACATGATAATAACTAAATGGTTATCATTTTATGTCAGCACTACAGAGCTGTGTGAGCTCCGGCTTGCCCTGGCTGGTCTGCATGCTGCTCGGGTGCCACTAAATCACCTTAACCCTCTCCCAACAACAAACACACAATAGCCCATTACACAAACTCACACACGTACACTCACAGAGTAAGCCACTAAATCACGGAGAGCAAATGTGACAGGATAGCTAATCTAACTGTAAACACATTTGCAGCTAATCCTGAAACAGAAAAGGCCCTTAGAAAATGCATAATAGTAATGGGAAGGGGGGAAAAAAAAAACAAAAAAAATTCATCTCAAGAGAGACAGAGAACTTCAGGTGAGAGGATGGATGCTCAGTTTAATTCAGAATAACTCACAATCATGTTTAGCTTATTTAGCAGATACACAAACACACAAAGATGAATATTTACTGGAGCTCTTATCGCGCTAACATTAATCCAGTCGAGTTGTTAAAGTGAGTGTACGCACACACACACACACACACACACACACACACACACACACACACACACACACACACACAACTATGCAGCAACAACTACATCGCTGAAAATTAAGGTCAATAGCAAAGCCACAATAGCAACTCCAATCCACGTTTACATCTTAAAGCTGCATCTGACTTTTATCACCAATTTTTTATCAGATCTGTAAAACTGGAGTCATAGCCTTAGTATCACAAAACCACGAGTCGTTCCATGATTATGCACCTGAATCTCTTATCCCACAGTGAACAGTTTTGAAGTGTACTCCACCATAAACTGTCCACTTGTTTACAAACAGAGCCCGTTGGTCACTCGGGCACTTTGGGAAATTTGTCGCGACGTGCATTGTGGGAAGCGGAGCACCGCGCAGACGCAGTAGCAAGAGCCAATCAAGCCGTTCCCGTGTTTGTTGCTGCCGTGGCCATAATGTGGCTGCATGGAACTCCACTCCCCATAATGCATGTCACAGCAAATTTTCGTGCATTGTTACCCCGTCCCCCAAAGGGTAGGCAACGGTATTATGTTTGGTTCATTTTTTTTTGTCTGTCAGCAACTTCTAGACTAATTTCCATGAAATTTTCAAGAAGGGTGTGAGGTGGTCCAGAATAGATGCCATAAAATTTTGGTGAATGTAGGTCAAAGGTCAAGGTCACCAAAATTGTGTTTTTGCAATGATCAGAGATGGGGTAATTCAGGTAAAACATTTGCGAGGGGCGGGGTTTGTTGTGCCTGGCACATCTGTAAACAACTGGTTCCCGGTACAACAAACCCTGCTCCTCACATGTACTGTAGCTTATTTTGGCGTCGATCCAGCTGATGTCATCATGTCTATGGATGTGCTGATGTCAGTCTATCAGTTACCTCTATATATGGGCCAAGTTTGAAGTAAATTGAAACAAAATGTATGTTTTTATAGATATTTGAAATTTCAGCTATTATAAAGTAAATGGGAGGAAAAAAAGAGATCTTAAAAATTCATAAAAAAAATAAACTGACACACTTTTCCCAAAATGTAATCAGATTTTCTGGATCACTGGTAATCTATAAACCCAATTTGGTAGGAATTTACACAATAGTTTTGCTGCTAGAGCAGGGGTCAGCATCTCTGGTCCTCAAGAGCCACTATCCTGCATGTTTTAGATGGATCCCTCACACCTGATTCAAATGATAAGCCTATCATCAAGCTCTGCAGAAGCCTGATAACGACTGAGAGGTGTACTGGAAGAGGGAAACATCTAAAACATGCAGGATAGTGGCTCTCCAGGACCAGGGCTGCTGACCCCCGCGCTAGTGTTAAAGAAACAAACAAACCCAGCCAAACACAATACCCCTTGCCTTTCCTTCGGGGGAACGGGGTAATAATCTCCCTCCTGTCACAAAAAGAATGGATTTCTCAAATTTAAGCTGCATCACAATATAGACTCCTCCACTGAAGCAGTAATCAAGAGTTTGCAGCCCACGTTAAAATGATACTAATGCCCGTTATTGATTTTTCAGTTGTTTAGTTTAGTTGCTCTCTTGCCCTCATGAACTGTGGATCAACTTAAAGGTGGGGTGCAAGATTTTTTTCTGGAGCTTTTTTTTTTTTTTTTTTTTAATATATTGCTTAAAATCCATTTCACACCCCGATTACAGCCAATTAATAAAATGCTCCAACGCAAAAATGAAAGAAAAAAAAATGTAGGCACCTGTGGAACAGACTGGTCTGAAAAAACACCATCCAATCATTTTCAATAACGTACCCACTCGAAATGATTGGACGGTGATATGTCTATCAAACTCCACTGCCATTTGTCCCTCCCCCTTCTGCGCGTACTGAGGCGGAATATTGTTAAAATTGCACTTGTTACTCTTAAGACATTTTAAATTCATATTATTCAGATTTTGAAGTGAACTTTGTAGATGTAAACATTATCATAATATAATTTTACTTATTTCATCGTTCTTATTTTACTGGTCCAGCCCACTTGAGCTCATGTAAGGGGGAATATGGCCCCTGAACTAAATGAGTTTGACAGATCTGAATGACAGCTCACTTGTCTCATTTTTGGAATTTTGCTTTTGATGACAAATTTAGTTGTGTTAACAATTTTGCTTCTCAATGCTTTAGGAATTTTACCATTGTACCCTGTCAGTAAGTTCATACTTAGCGTTAGCTCATCTCTGACCCTTTGGGATCCTGTACTTCCTCCTCTTTTGGTTTAAAAAAATCCAAATGGTGACGGCCAAATAACAAATGTCTGACTCCAGTATGGCAGTTCAGAGGCTAAAGGTGACACATCATGGTTCCTGTATGCACTAATTATACAGTCTATGCTTTTTCCACCTTGAGCTGACATCTGTGCCCATAAAGACACCAAACCCAGCTGAGCAAAAAAGAAATTGAAGGAGAGCGGTTAACTTTTCTAGCCAACTCCTAGAGGGTTAAGAGAATTACTCTGTGGCCTGTGTGTGTGCCAACCTTCATAGCCAAGGATTTACGTCCTTATTCAGTCGTAGAAAAGCCGGAGTTTTGCCACCTGTTCCACTGACTTCTAAGCTCCTTCCATGAGGAACACGTTACACAAGCAGTTAGTATGATACACACTGCACCCTATGACAAAACCAAAGACCAGGTATTGGAATGTGCTTTGTAGTGTTTATTTTAGGAAGCAGCATGCAATTTCTTAAAGCTTTTGTGTGAAATCAGAGTGTATTTTTGTTGACTACAGCTTCACTTGTAATGCACTGTTTGTAGATAGATTTTGTTTTTGTAATTCTTACATACTAACATAACTCCAAAAGATGTCATGAAGGGAAAATGCAGCTGTTTATATTGTACAGTTACAGTGTGTTTTGAAAAACTTGTCCAAATTTTTTTTTTAAAGTTAAGAATGATCTTTTTTTTATTGCAAAAGCAGATATGTGCAGGACTAAACTGACATTAAGATGCATCATGAACACTTGACAAGTGAATCATAATTGAGGCCAGTCATGACTCACACCCACTGGAGGTGAGAAGAACCTTGACCCAACGCATACATAAGGCTTTCATGTACTTGAACTTACTCCTGCAGAAAGTTATTATTCATATTCTCTATAGTTTCACACAGATATCTGTATTTTTTATTTTATTACATTTTCAAAATGGATTCATTACCTGTTAAGATGAAAACTTTGGGCCAAATCTACAAAGAATGAACTGTACCTTGCTGATAGCACAGCATTTGCCTTCACATATTACTCTGTTTTTTACATCTATTCCCAAAGGTTTCCACATAACTAATCCCACATACACACTCATCTTTTGCTGCTGGGTGCAATTTAACCTTGATTTGCTTCACAGTGTCTAGTGTTTCATGTGTCTCTCCATGTTTCAGCTATAGAATAGTTAATCAAAATGGCAAAGACCCTCAGATTACGTGCAGAGCTCACCACTATCAAACCAACTTTCATGTCTCCAGTATTTCGTGCCTATAACACAATCTACTGAAGTTTTCATTGAAATACGATGGTGTGTTTAGGACTTAGAGCTGGATGTGTGTCTCATTTATGAACTCCAAAGCATACCACATGCACTTACACATGGCCCAGCAGCTGTAACTTCATTAAAAGTAGATCAGTCAGGACCTGATCGTCATTAACGTGTGGTCTGTGTGTGGGAGGACAAAGATATATGGATCTGTAATAAAGCACTGTGATCTCAGCTTTTTTTTCTCTATTTAACCCTATATAGCCTGAATAATGAAATCACTGACAGAAAATTCCAGTTCTTTGAAACCAGAGCCTTTATTGGTCCATTTGAACAACCAAAAATATCAATTTCTATGTACAATTTTCAATGTATCATATTTGATACATTGGGTCTTAATGCTTAAGTATTTTTGAACAACAAAGAAAAACATGTCTAATAGGTAATTCCTTTTCAAAACTGGTAAAGTTCTGCCTCCTGACAGTCTTGTAGTGTCACTGGAAAGACCTCTGGTGAATGAATTTCTCCCCCACTGGTGGATTATCTGTGTATTGCATGCATCAGGTTTATCCAAGGAAAAAACATCCCACTAATCATGTAGAGAGCTTCAAAACTCAAATATGATACGCATTATAGGTTTAAGTACCAGAAACACAGAGATAATACACATGGGGCCTATTACTGGGATAACTAGCGAACACAACCTTTAACACAAACAGCAAGCCAACAATAGTGTAAGGAACGCAGAGGCTTAATGAACGCAAAATCTCTTTCTGGGCTGGTTGTGTTAATGGTAATGCAACTATTAACAAACAAATTACTGTGCCCCCCCCCTCCCGGATCCATCACTAAGATGTTATCAAATTGTGTTAAAGATCTTTTGTTTTTCAAATATACGTCAAAGGAAATACTTTACACACCTTTTTTTACCCCTAAATTTATGAATCTGTCAGCATTATGGTTAGAATGAAGAATTATTCTATTTACATATAATAGCGTCTGGCTGAATGATCCAAGGATGACCTGAGTTATTCCACACTGCTGACTTTAGCAACAGAACTGTAAACGACAGGACAAATAGAATGTGTAGAATAGAAAATTTAACTCTGCTCCGTTCTCTCACCACACACACCAGTTCACTGGCTCCGCCCCCATACCACTCTCATTCATTCACCCATCTGTCAAAGCCACACACACTCCATCCTCTGTTCTATGTTCTGAGGTCATCTGTATCCGTACATCGATGCAGAGAATAAAATTCAGTGAGCGGATCAATCCTCACATGATAAATTTGTTTTTGTTTGAGCAGGTGAAAAATCTGATATCAATGATATTAAACTTTTGTTAAAAAAAAAACAAACTTTCAAATACAAATAATATATCAAAAGGAAATACTTTACAGAAAGAGTGAAATGAAGCTACAAAAATATATCATTTTAATGCAGACCTCCGCACGTCCTCGGTAAAAATCAGCCCTGGAATGCAGCATTTAACAAGGGCAGACTTTTAACCAACTAGCCCAGAAACAGGATAATACATTTTGTGTTGGGCTTAAATTACAGAGTGAGCTGGTAAAAACAGGATAACACAAAATGTGTTACATGGATGCATTTTGCGTTGTGTTTTGGTTAACTCTTTAATGAGCAAACGCAGAAACAAACCCCCGATCCCTTCAATACTTGGCTGAAGATTTTACGTCGATATGATTAAACATTAATTCAATATTATTCAAACTCGAACACTCGAAAGCTTGGAGATTCAGAGATATGTTCAGTATATATAGAGAAGGAGAGAAAGTGAAAGTGAGTCAGATACGAGGATGTGTATAATTAACACTAGCTTTGAAAGGTCAGACTGTATTTGCACCAGCCAAACTGCATGATGCAATTTGTGGCTGGTCTTTTGTGAATTAGACAGTTTAGGCTTATTTGCATGAGAAGGGACCACTTTTGTCCAAAATGAATAGTCCTGAATTTACATCCATGCAAATGACATAGGCGCAACATTTCCGTTATATGCTTGACAGAGCAATTGGAAGTGAAATCCACCCTTTGCTGGTCCTTTGTGATATACATGTGATATATTTGAGTCGTCTGGACCCGTTTTGTGCCTGTAAAAGTCATGCAATTCTCTTTTTTTGTCAGTTGTCTCAAGACAAAAACAGACAAGAATGGTCTGTTGAAGGCAGCAAAAAAGTGATTTGCACATTGAGGCCACATTAATCTTTTTGGCATTTTATTGTATTGGAAGTTAGAATTATATAAGGTTCAGCTCCACAGAAACACCATGAACTATTGTAAATATGCCAAGATTCTGTATTGGACATTTCCTGCTCACAAAAAGTGCAGCTAATTTATGAGTAAAAACCTATTCCTACACACTGATCATTTGACTGACATATTTTTGATATTTGCAGTGAAGTGTAAAACTGCATGCATGCTTTTTCACACTATTCCTGAAGAAAAAAAAAAAAAAAAAAAACGAGTCCTGTCCAAGCTATGCTAGCTAAAAATGTCTTCCGGGCTAATCATTATAATGGATTAGATTTCTACAACACTTTTCAAGGCACCCAAAGCCCTTTACATTAGTGATTATTGAACAAACACCAAACAGTGTTTTTTTTTTTTTTTTTTAATGTCTCCGAGAAAAGGCTGGAAAAGGTGGAGGGAGAAAAAAGGGCTTGGACTAATAAACATACATAGAAACAAAGGCATTACAGGCAGTACTTTGCAGGGTCATAGTACAAAAGGGTGATGAGTAAATAGCTCTGTCTATTTTCATTTAGCTCCGTGTGATTTTTTTTTACATGCATAAGCACATGGGTCTTTTCTTTTGATCACAGTTATTTGCTAGAAATGGGAAAGGTTAAAAGGATCAGTGGTTTTATTGCTAACCTCTCCTTTCTACTATACAACCTGCATTTATTATTATCCTGACCTGAGAAAGGACAGAAAATATCACATCTGTAATGACAAGGTTTATGAACCCTATATGTACAAAGTGTTCAGGCAAATTCCAGGAAGATTTAAATGGTCTTTCTGAGTCTCTGTTATTAGCCTTTTTGACCTTCACAACAAAAGGAAATCAAAATACACGTAATACTGTTCCATTTGCACATGGTTTAACCAAAAAGACAAATATAAAGTGGCACACGTTTGACCTTTAATCTCAGGTTAACATTTACACAAAGCTGATCTCTAAGACGACATCTTGCATTACTTAAGGTGTCGTCTACTTTGATGTAAAAGGGTGCAGCATGAGATATTTAGTGACATCTAAAGGTGAAGTTGCAGGTTGCAAGTATTCTATTGCTGTCAATGGTCTCTTCTTGTCACCATATCCTTTATTTACCTCAGCTCCAGAGGGGGGCTTGTCTTAGAGCAGTGCTCCATCAAAACCAAAGGGGGGGGGTGCACTTGTACAGCAATATGTCAAATGACCGCCAAAAATGAGCATATCTACACATACAAAGAGAAGCAACAGCGCCATTACATTTTCAATTAAGATCATGCATTATTTACATTAATATTGGGGTGAATGGAAGTTGGTATGCATATCTTTGAATTTCTTCATGTTGTATTTGTAGGTTGTTGTCTGTTTTTGATCAGAAATCATCCTATTTTGTGTCCTGTGTACAGTATGTCACACTAGTTATCTTAAGATGCAAGTTCAGTCCGCTATCATGAAAAGTGCCGGGAGCATGCTATGTTGCCATGTTTGACACTTACCCCCTATTCGAAAACATTAATTGAGATGAAAGATGACATTTAATGTGGGCATTAGCATGTTTGTCACGTAGTGTTCATTGTATATTTATGTATCAGAATATACTTTAAAAATGCATAGTCTGTTATATTGTTCTAAGCCGCCACGCGAGCCACCAATTAAAGCTTAATGAGTATGACTGTCTTAGATGAAGGCCTTCATTTCTAATTATTTAGCAGGTTGAACTTGTACTATTTCGTGTACAAGCTCATATTGATCCATTGATGTGCTTTTCATATAATTAACTGTGTGAATACTTCCTTAAGTGTTCCAAATTAAAAGCTGCACAAATTCCAGTTGATGGAAACCTTTCAGTTCATTTTATTGTGCAAGTGTTGCCTTCCTGTTCCATTTAATTTGGCTAATATTATCAAACACACAGACCTACAGTGACTGATATCAGAAAATATGACTTTTGAGTTGAGTAACGTAGAACCACAGTGTGAAAATAGCACAAGAATAGAACAAGTGGTTCCAGGCAAAACAAACCCCGCCCCTTGAACATATTGTAGCTCATTTTGGCATCGACTCAACTTATTTCATCATATCTATATGTGTGGTGATATCAGCATATCAATTTCCCTCCATGTATGTACCAAGTTTGAAGTAAATTGAAATAAAATTGTTTTAAAAGACATTTGAAATGTTGCCTATTTTAAGTAAATGGGAGGAAAAAAAATTAAATATAAATAAAAAATTTGTTTCACCTACTTTTCCCAAAATGTCACATTTATTCTGGGTCACTGGCAATTTATAAACATAAATTGGTATGAATCCAAGCAATAGTTTTGCTGCTAGAATCAAACAAACGGAACCAAAAATACCCCTCGTTTCAGATGCAGGGTAATTAAAAAAAATAATAGTATACACTGTGATTACAAATACCTCTTTCTCTTTATTAGTTTTAGTTACATGTAGGTATTCTTAGAGCTCCATCTGGTATTTGACTCTTAATTTAGGAAATTCAGTGAGTTTATATCAACTCTGGTCCACAATCAGCCATAGCAGGTGAATATATCCCAACTTAAAGTGAAACACTGGACAACGTTGTGCCTTAGGTAATATATATATATATAGTACTGCAATAAAATGTGTTCTTCCCTTAGTTTTGCACTTCGTCACCACCACAGCACAGCCATCTTGAAAGAAGCTAGGTGTTGCCATCACTCGGTTGTTTCATCTCTGCAGTTAGGTTGTTTACCAGTAGGAGTTACTGAAGGAGATGCATCATTAATGTGACAGCTGTAGGTCAAAGGTCATATTACATGCCACTATAACACACTTCATAATATCGCATTAAGTATAATTATAGTTGCTGTGACAGGTTTGAGCAGATTAGGTTCAGATTTCGGACTGGTTGATCACATTACGTCCTGTTATTAGGCTGTTTTTGTGAAGTTAAATAAAAGCAACATAAGATAAAGCTGCTCAGAAAAGTTCTCTAATGGCCATAGAGTGAAAAAAAAAAAGGTGAAATATAATCCAGTTTGTGGTTTTCCAATAAAGTGAATAACAAGTTGATTTACAGTGCTATATATTACCCTAGGTACAAAAAAAAAAAAAAAACAGCACATGATATTTTTTATTGTTTCAGGTCTTTTTCAACACTGGATGCCACTTCCATATGTCAAAAATGAAAAAGAGGGAGTTTATTTAGAGCCACTGCAGAATAAATGTCAGACTCCATGAATGGAAAACCCCTCTGGAGATAGAAGCGGCTCATTCTAATACAATGAAAACACACATTTTCAATTGATGAAAAATTATATTCGAATTTATCAAATATTGTTTTCAATGATAATATATTACTTTAAATCCTATTAGATTTTACACACTCAACCTTTAAGAAAACAATTTTGTCAGTTCTAATAGTTATGTTATTAGTTGCTGTAGCATTACCTTTAATCATATTTATCACCATTAATACATTTTGTTTCAGGTCGTTTCTCTTTTTTCCTAAAGTAGTAAAGGCTAGTTTCAGACCTCAGAGCTCTTCCTTACATCTCGAGATCATTGTTCCATAATAAGATATTTCTGTTATTGCAAAAGATTTTTTTAAGTTTAACGCTTTGCTTATTTGTGCTTTCACACAAATTATGAATAATATACCCAATTAAGACTACTTTGATATCACACGAGTAGAAAAATCTATATTTTTAGCCTTCATATGTTTTTTTTGTTTTAAGTGGCATAATTTTGTGTAATAATCTCCTTTATACTATGAAAAAAAAAAAAAAAACATTTGCATTTCCTTTGAGAGAGTCATTTAAATGAGATATAAATGCAAAATAAATTCTAATTATTTATAGTTCAACATGTTCTAATACATAAAAGCGCATGCATTCTAAACTCTTGCCCTTATTTTACTCATTTACTCAGACGCATGTACGTGATTTCATTGCCACAAGTGCTTCAGAAGAAACTCATCTGTAACACATATTTGACATCTTTTTTTCCAGGCGATGTTCATTAAACCTGCTATAAGAGCAAAATCAAACAGTTTATCTGATTTTGATGGTTGCTGGCGTGACTCAAATCGGTCATTGTCACCATCACATTTAGGTTAATCATTCACTCGTCACATTTGATGAGGAAATTGAAGTAGATTTTGGAATCTGACGGGGTCTAAGTATCACTCATAATTACACTGCTGCCTGTTCGAAATGGTTTTTACCTGGTATGAGTTGTTCCAGTTTGCCTTTTCTTCGCCCAGAGGACCTCCTTCTCGATGGAAACTATGAACAAAGCAGAGGCTGTTCACACTAAGCCATCCCATATTACACACATTGATTTATTGATTGAGATCAAGCCTTTAAAACAGGCCTTTTCACCAAAGAATTGGCAGCATCACTATGCGAATCAAATGTTAAACAGATGAGATTATATGTCTCAAATGGTTTTTCTTCTTTTTTTTTGGTCATAAAAGTAAGTCACCGAAGCTACTTCCACTCAAAATCCTCTTTTGGATTATTTCTCTGTAAATAGTTTTAACCCTTTGATGCATGAATTATGAGAACCTTAGTTGAGATTTTTTTCAACAGTGTCTTTAGGCCTGACGAAAAGAAAGTGATTTTTTTATGAAGTTACAAACATGTCCATTCAGAGCACCATTTTTGAAACAAAAGTGTTTAAAACGCAATATCAAAAAGTGACATAGTGTGTGAAAACTATGACATAAAAACTGTTTTAATGCAGCTAATCTGATGTTTTGTTTGAACATACTCTAATACTAGTTAGTACTAAGTTCATGGAGATGATATGCCAAAAAAACTGTTAATTACAGTTTAATAGCTAGCAATTGATTTACTCAAACATTTTACTGCAGATCAGATTAAGTAACAGCAAAGTTACAGTAATTGTATGACTTGCACTGTAGTGACCGCTATGCGCCAAAGGGTTAAAGTGCTGCTGTGCTTGATAGTTCTTTAACATCTTTGGGACAAAAAAAATAATCCATGCATACCTCTCAGTATATTGTTATTCAAGTGGTTTAAGAGGAAACAAAACTTCTGCATTTATTCCTTCTCTGCGTTTTCAAAATTACATAAAGTCCATTCTATAATAATAGGTTTTTGTCTAATCACAGTCACTTGCAGACAGGTAGGGGTTAAATATGTGATTGACAGCCATAATTGAAAACTGATTGTCAAACTTGAGCAAAATTAGGACTGAGTTTTGTGTCTGGTTCTTATTGTCTCTAGTTGTGTTGTCTTCATTGAATTTCATTACTCTGAATCATGACTTCAAAGGAAGTCTGTGCAGATTGGTCTGCTATACTTTTTTTTACATGTAAAACAATGAATATCACATCTTTATGTAACCTAGGGAATGAGTTGCCCCACGGAAAACAATTACTGGAGTTCTTGCAGGAAACTTTATTGTCACTGAGACAACTTAAAAACAGGATAGTCATTATACTTAATTCACCTGTCTTAGTAAAATAAGCCTGAATAAGTTTGGCAACAAACAAAGTTCTCAGAAAGAAAAAAAAAGTTGATTTAGTGAACCAAAACAGCACACAAACAACTGATCAACAATGAAAATAACTTTTTAGAAAATTCAAAATACTCAACATGGAGCAACTCAGTCAGACTCCACATACAGACTTAACCCTTTATAGGACACTCATAGAAATACTCTGAAAGTTAAATTTTCATCCTTAGTGTTTTATTGGAGGACCTAACAAGATGTTACCCAGCCAGCATGTCCATGTGGGCCCCAGAAGGGTTACATTTAGGCTGCATATAAGGGTCCCAAGTGGGTTTGTCTGCAGTTTCCATGGTGACCCTACATGTGTTTGCCCATATCAGAATCTCTTTATTGTCATTGTACCAAATTCAACAAAACTGAGGTAGAACTCTCAGGTTCAGTGCAAGAATTTACAGACAGACAATAAATATCAGTAAAAGGCACATTTATTTACTTTAAAAAATAAATGCAATTTAAGATATTTGTAAAAAAAAAAAAAAAATTAAGTAGTGCAAATGACATGAAAGAAATATTGTGTATTGTATATATGAGATGTTCAGATCTCTGATTCTGATATGGGCAAACATGTGGGGTCACCATGGAAACTGGACAAACCCACTTGGGACCCTTATATGCAGCCCAAATGTAACCCTTCTGGGGCCCACATGGACATGCTGGGTATTATTATTATTATGTAGACAATCAAGGCTAATGAAGTTGCCATATTTGGTTCCTCACCCATATCATGTTAAACATAACTTAAATTACTTAACCTAAGTAAGTTTTTTAGGTTAGTAAATACCTAAGAAAGCAGGTACACTCACTGTTCATGCAGAGGTGGACCTGGCAGACCCTGTAGACCACGCTTGGCTCACTTTAACTGTTGCCGTCACCGCCTTGCATTCTGGGAGTGGTTAGGACCCAGGTGCAACACACAGTAGCAGGGATCAGTTCAGTAGTGTGTATTTCAATCGATAGAAGAGGGGAGTAGGAGAAGAGACGTGGGTTCTGGGTCGGCAGCAGGTAGGTATACCGGGGGGGCAGACAGACGGACGTGGTCCAGGATGATAGGCAGGCAGGTATAAAAGGAGACAGATGTAGGAAAGGACTGAGGAGAGACAGGAACAGGCTGACGTCCAAAACAGAAGCACTAGCAGGTACTGAGGATGACAATCTGGCAGCAAATAGAGAACAGGGAGGTGAATATATACAGGCAGCCTGATGAACTGCAGCTGTGATCACAGGTGAACAGCACTGGCTTTATGAGGTGGGTGTGGCTTAGTGAGTGAAGGCGCAGACAGGTGAAAGGGGATTGGCTGAAAAGGTGTGGCAAAGTGAGGGAGAGGATATAGTAGCAGAGAGTCTCAGGTGAAAACAGTGATAGTAATGAGGTCACAGGGTCAGGGAGGAAATGGCAGAGAACCGAACTGTAGTCGCTTTTCCAATAACTCTCAAATATCGCAACTATAACTTGCGTATAAAAATTAACCTAATGGAAAAACGACAATTTTGTCAAAATACTCATTTTTTCGATTAAAAGTTTTTGCGCTGGCAAGAGGTGGTTTTTCAGTCATTGTGAAATTAGTATATTATGCAAAACTGCGATGGAAAGATGTATTTTTTTTGCAACTACAGTCAGGTGAATAAAAAAAAAAAAAAAAACATATCGGACGTTAGAACAAGCAAAGAAGAAGAGTTTTAAAAGAAACATGGTGCGGTATGTGCAGACACCAGGAAATCACATCATTTTTAATTTAGTAGAGGATAGAAGGGTAATATAACAATAATGAATATATCTGTAAAACAATATGATATTTACATTCGTCGCCATGTTTATGCAATGAGTTCTCGTTTCATCTCGCAATAATAAATAAACAAATCATCGCATTTGTGATTTAATGGAAAAACGGACATTACGCGTTTCTGTTTTTTCAACATTTAGTAAATATCGGTAAAGTTTTGCGCATATCCAATGGGAAAGCGATTTGTGACAGTCTTGTAATATATGCAGAAATGACCAAAAATAGTCACTTGTCCAATAAAGGGTTAAAGGAGCTATATGTAATAATTCTACTTTCAAATATGAAAAAAAAAAAAAAAAGTTGAGAAGAAAGAGCTGACATTATGACACCATTCATTGCAGATATGCAGATATATGCAGGGTGTGATTTGTAAAGAAAAAAAAGAGGGCGGGGCTGCAGGTATATATGTGGGTGGGGGTGCGGTTTGTAAGTAACGTAAGTAAAACTGGTGTGAAACTTTACATACTTTCCACGTCTGACTCCCAGGTTCCTCTATTATACAGCGGATCTTGCACAAAATTTTCACAACTTCAAACCTGTATCCACTGGACACACAAGCGGACC
>JAPTYQ010000007.1:20103449-20117246 GCA_029814465.1 Ostorhinchus cyanosoma
GTGTTGGCTTTTGTCTTTTGTATCTGCTGTATGTAAAGTGTCTTTGAGTTCCATGAAAAGCACTATACAAATAAAATGTATTATTATTATTATCATTATTATTAATAAGAGATAGTCAACATTCACTGGTGTTTTTATTATTATTATTTTTTATATCTGGGGAGAAAACTTCACATAACGACTTAAATGCTTTTATTTCCGTTTACCATCGCTGCGCTTTTTCTTTTGTTTTGACCTAAACTTCTGACTTTGACTTTACTTCGTGTTTGTGCTTGTTTTGGAGAGAAGTACTAAATTTCAAGGGAGCTGCCTGCCTAGATTTTGCCTTCTAAAGTTTCATGTTAAGATAAGGTGTTGTTGTTATACAAAGCTCCATTAGCAGTAATTGCATTGTTTCACAGAGCTGCCTTAAAAACAACTGTTTTGTACGACTGTTTAGTTTCATTGCTTTTTAGAGGCAAACATAAAGAGAGAGGGAATCAAACACCTTGGGGCAGAACTTGCTTCCTCAGCAATAACAGTAAAAAGGTTTGTGGTAAAGCAAAGCACCATTTTTAGACTGCAATTAGGGAGACTTTAATCACTTCTGACTTCTCACATTTTGTGTGAGTGTGCGTTTTTTTGTTTTTTTTGTTGTTGTTTTTTTCCAGCCTTTGGAAAAGCAGGGGACAATCTGTATCTTGATCTTTTTTTTTTTGTTGTTGTTCATCTTGTATCCTTGTATATATTTGCATTCAGTGCACGTTGTGGTTCAGACACTATTCTTTATTGGATCTTCTTACATTCCTGTATTTGCCAAATGTGAGAAAATAGAACTCATGCTTGATGGCAGATACGGTTTAGCTTTAGTTTTATTGGAAAAAAAAAAACAAAAGTGAAAAACAGCAACAATATTGGATATTAGGTATAATTACAGATTATGTTTGGGGAGAGATGTGTGTAAATTGTCATAAAGGACTTAATTGTCAGATATGGAAGGAATTTGAACGGGAATAAAAAAAAAAAAAGGTATTTTAATGCACGTCTTATCATTTCAACATATGTGAAAGAACCTAATGTGGAACTGTGCTAGAGAACTTGTGGAAACTTTGGAGATTATTTCGATATCTTTTGGGATTGCCCTGTAATCCAAGGGTTCTGGAAGGAGGAAACGGACAAAGTATTACCAGTGAAATCCCCATTAGACCCATCGATATCCTACTGGGAGCTGCACCTAAGGAGACGTTCAGTTCAGTTCAGATCAGATCAAAGACACGTTACGGATACTTTTACTGATCGCTAAGAAAATGATAACTGTCAACTGGAAGGATCCAAACCCACCGACCAGACCGAAAAGGCTCGACGCTATGGAGTGAATATGACCCCAAGTCTACAACTAAAGATGGACACTTTTGAACAAAGATGGAACTGTGTGACTCAATATTTGGGTGACTGATAAAAAAATATGGGCTTTTATAAGAATGTTATGTCCTCTTTATGACTGATATTTAGTGAAAAATATTTATTTTCCATGTGATTTGCCTTTATGACATTCCTATTGTACTCCATTTATGTGTGCTTTAATTTTTAGCGTCCTGTGTCAGAGAATGTTCTGTTTTTGTGGGGAAAAAAATAATGTAAATATCTAAATAAAAAGTTCAAACAAGTGGTGTCAGGCACAAAAAACAGCAAACCTTTTACTTGATTTACCCGATCTCTTATCATTGTGAATACACATTTTTGGCGACATTGATCTTGACCTTTGACCTACATTCACCAAAATTTAATGGGATCTATTCTGGACCACCTCACACCTTTCCTGAAAATTTCAGAGAAAATAGTCCAGTAGTTTTTGTGTAAAGTTGCTGACAATCAGACAAAAAAAAAACAACCAAAAGAATATCCTCACCTCCATTTTTTTTTTTTGGGGGGGGGGGTTGGATAATTAGAGCTATAATGATCTCGCTGTCATCTATCAGTCAGTATTAAATATTTTGAGGCTTAATTATCACCTTTATCTCTCAAACTTTGGTGTGACTCCTTCAGTGCCTACGCCAAATTAAACAGTTTCTCAGGTGATGGAGAAGGCGTAGAAAAAGTAAAAGTGAGCAGTTGGAAAGAGAGGAAAACATTTTTTTTTTCCTACAAAACCAAAGTTTCTGCAGACATACAGTAACAAACAATAGCAGACACACTTGGGACAGACATGCTCCAGAGAGGCCCTTAACTCACCCTCAGTCACCAAGGTCAGGATCGCCGCTGATTACAACCCCTGGATGTCCTGCTGTGCATCATTTTCCTCAGTGGGTGAGGGGTGTTTAGTGTCGGGGGTACTGGGAGGGGGCAAAGGGACTAACTCTGATGTACCAATGCATTCTGGGTACTTCTTCAAAGACATTCAGTCAAAGACACACCTCCCCAGAGAAGATATGAAAGCTGAGGAGGTTGTGGGTACCCAAACTACCAACCCCATCTTTACCTGGCGTTCAGATGCATCTTGGGGGATCTGATCCGAGGTGGTCGGCTCGAATCCCAAGTGTGTTTCAGTTACCAAAAACTGACAGAGTAGAATAGTCCTAAAGCAGATGATTAGACTGTGCGACAAGTTGCAGGTCTAAAAACATCACGTTTTGTCCCATTGAATCAATTTTTTTAGGTATACCGCTCAAAAAAATAAAGGGAACGCTAAAGTAACACACCCTAGATCTGAATGAATGAAATATTCTGTTAAATACTTAGTGAAATGTGACAACAGCATGTGAAATTGATTGCTTCCTAAGTGGACAGTTGGATTACATTGTGTTGTTTAAGTGTTACTTTTATTTTATTACAATTTTTTTTGGTGCAGTGTATATAGAATAGTAGCTAAAAATAATGAAAACACCAGACAGATAGGAAAATATTGACCTTTTATGCCTCAAAAACGTGCTTTAATTTCACAATATTCAAGAAACTATCAGATAAAGTGAGCTCAACCTGTTTTTAATCCACTTTGGCCTTTAATAATCACTTAATATGCAGGATAGGCCTTGTGTATTCAACAGAACACAATTTAACCATGACCACTGTCTTCTGTGAAGGAACATGATTGTGTGACATTGACAGTGAAATAGACCCAGCTTGTTTTTTTTTTTTTTTTCTTTTTTCTGTTCAGGAAAATGACCTAAATCTCCTTATGATGGCTCTATTCTGCAGTTTATAGAGCATGATGATGACTTTGTAGATATTTCATTCATTTTTTTTATGTGTATTTTAATGGCCAATTACAAATAAAATAGATGAAGCCTCTTAAATATGCCAAGCGTGCTAATAATTTTGTCGGTCATGTAAGGCTCCCACTGTTGAACATTTACTCTCCAGAGGTTTTGGATTTGTCACCTTGGAGACTGCAGTTAGATTCTTTTGATTTTTTTTTTTGCAAGCGATTTGAACGGTTCCATTTTTAGTGGCAGGAAATATTACAGTGCAGGTGGAGTTTATTCATTCATTCATTCAATTTCTGAACGGCTTAGTCCTCCAGAGGGTCACCGAGGTCCCGGAACTTAAATCAAAGGCTGTGTGACATATCAACACACACCATTAACAACACAACACATTGGACATTTTTTGTTCTGCACACCATTGCTCCTATCATATCCATCTTTTCATCAGTCGTCAGTGATGTTTCTGAAGTTAAACCTGATGTTAAGATGTGACTCCGACTAAATACCTGATATACTTGACTGTTGTCCTGTGTTTTTTATTTATTTATTTTTTGCTCTGACTTAAATGTTACTGTATTTATTACTATGTCACATGTTGCTACTATCATGACAGAATGTAAATATACACACAACACATATTTTTTTTAGCTGTTAGCTTAGTCTGTAACTGAATATTATTTATTACTATATCACATGCTACTACTATGTCAGGATGTTAGTCTAGGATCATGTAAATATACACACAACATAAATACCTCTATTTTTTTTACTTATCTCTTACTATATGTTTTCTTTTTCCTCTTACTATATGAAAACTGTAGGCTTTTTGTAAAATTTTCCCCCTGAGTTGGACTCAAAGGAGAAAATTACAGGTTTTCTGGGTAAAAGCGACGTGGGATTGGAAAGAAATGCCCTGATTCCAAGATTTATGTTCAATATTGTGTTTTAAATGCACTTTTTAAAATTTTAATGTTAATTTTAATGTATGGTTTTAATATTTTAATAAGAACAGAAAGGATTCCATCTGCACTCTTCTTTTTTACTTTATTTTAATTCATTGATTTTATTATGTTTTAACTGTAATTGTATGTTTTTAACCTGTTTCTTTTCCATTTTTGTAAAGCACTTTGAATTGCCTTGTGTATGAATTGTGTTATACAAATAAACTTTATTCAATCTTGCACTTTAATGTCTGTATGATTCATCGTCTTTTTGTCTATGTCTGCATGGGAAGTAAGAAACGTAATTTCAATTCTTTGTATGACCACTGCATGTAAACAAATTGACAATAAAACCGACTTGACTTGACTAGATTAATTATGTTCATCATGTCTTCTTTTCCAAATGTTACTTAGAGATTTTCTTTTGATCAGACAAGTCGAAATTTTATCCAGAAAAGCTTCCCGGCCCGATCAGCTGTTTTTAGACACATCACACCAGGAAGCGTTTGACAGCTCTGATGATGGAAGAAGCTACAGCCGGTAAAAATACATCTTTCCTCAATTCTACTCGTCTGATCACAAGAAAATCTCTAACTAACAATGCTTCTCCGACTGATTACTTCCTGATGGTATCTTACAGTACTTCCCCACTTTGTATGCAAATAAAAAAAAGCTCATTTATAGCTTAAATCATAGTGCAGGCTTTACTTGTCAAAGCTTAAATGACTGCAGTTCTGTGCAAATGGGATGCATTGTGGAATCCCGGAATGTTTTCTGTGTTCTTACCAAAAGCATGAAAGGAATTTTTATATCTGAACATCTCAGCTTCATCGGTTCTATTGAATGACATGCGCTTTTGTGATCATTCAAATTTTAAGCGCTTAAAAAAGATGTACTCATTTTTACTAGATTATATAAAATTGCAGATATTCCATTGTTTCACAGAAGTCGAAAAAGTAGCAGGATATCATTTAGGTCAGAGGTGTCAAACTCCTTTTTTGTTAAATAATATAAATAAAAAGATTTAAAAAAAAAAAACCTTATAAATAATGTCAACCCCAAAGTTTTCTCTGTGTTTTTTGAGTGAAAAAAGTTAAATTCCGTAATGAAAATGCTTACATTTACAAACTGTACTTGAACGTAACATGATCAAATATGACCCTGAAAATGTTAATAATATTACGCCTTAGTTTATCATTTATACACGTGCATTACAGAGGATCTACAAATACCCACAGGTAGTAGTTAGTAGAAGGCAGAATATTAGTAAAACTCCACATACATTTCAGGTTATTCACATTTTTTTTTTGTAAAAGGCTATTTTTTTTTTTACACTAAAAGAGGAAAATTGCAGCTTTCATTATTTATAGGTTATTATGATAGTATTTTACTGCTCTGATCCACTTTAGATTCAATGAATTAAACTTCCTTAATTGTTAATATCCTCTGTGTAATTTTTACATTTCACAAATTCCAGTTTGGACCCTTTGGCGGGTCAGTTTTAGCCCCCGGGCCGCATGTTTGACACCTGTGGTTAAAGTGAACTCAAGCAGCACTACACATATGAAGAACTCCGAGTACATTGGTGGATTTTTGAAGTTTTCTGATACCTTTAACACTTCATAGAGCATGCCAGCTGAGTAGGCAGACCTTCAGATCTGTCTCAGACTATAAGAACGTGGACGTGCTTTCACCTCCAAGTCCACTTTCATAGTGTCGGGAGAAATTTGACTTGAACGCAGCTTCCATGTATGTGAAGAGTGTTCATGCATTTCAGTCGAGCTGCCCACTTACAATCAGAACGCTTTAGACAGGCCAGGTCTGAACATGGCTGTGATACATGAATGCATGCTGGGATATACTGAAGGACTGCCTAATTAACTGACATCTTCTTAAGCAAAAGTACGCACTCATTCACAGAAAAAAAAAAATAAAAATTGCCCCGTAAATGTTCTGATTGAAGTCAGTTGAAATACAGATTATGGGTGCATCCATTTTTTTTTTCCAGAGAGGAAAATATATTACTTGCATAATCTAGTGGAAATTCATGTGAGTCTATGTTTGCAATAAAAACAAATATAACAGATGAAGTAAATGAAGTGTTAATTATGCAGTGTAAAAAATATGTTAACTCTATCGGAGTATTTACAGCAACACATTGAGTAAGATGCTTCCCAGTGTCAGTGACAAATCATGTTGTTGAATGCTGTGGTGTTAAACCACTCATCAAACCAAGGGGACAGTGTACACAAGTGTTAATTATGAACTCTGTGTAGAGTTAGTTTTGCTCCATGATTTTAACACCCTTGTTTAACGCTGATCTGGATAGAGACCAAATACACTCTAGAATAAAGTTAAAATCAACTCTAATAGTGTTAATTTGACACAGCAAAATGTACTGTGTACACAGTAAATGTACGAGTGTTAATTATGCAGTGTAAAAATATGTTAACTCTACTGGAGTAATTATAACAACAACAGATTGAGTAAGATGCTTCCCAGTGTCAGTGACAAATCATGTTGTTGAATGCTGTGGTGTTAAACCTACTCCGGAGAGCCCTGCCCACTCATCAAATCAAGGGGATAGTGTACACAAGTGTTAATATTAACTCTGTGTAGAGTTAGTTTTGTTCCATGATTTTAACACCCTTGTTTACCACTGATCTAGATAGGGACCAAATGCACTCTAGAATAAAGTTAAAATCAACTCTAACAGTGTTAATTTGACACAGCAAAATTTACTGTGTAGCCTCTGTTGAGGTTTATTGATTGATTAACACTCCAAATTCCCATGCTATGAAATTCAATGACTTGCTTCATTACAAAACTGTGCAAATACAGTTCCGAGCCAAACACAGGCCACTCCCAGACTCTGTTCAAAAGCTCTTTTCGATACTGAAAAGACGGTATAATTTCAGACTTGTCTATGTGTTTACCGTAAAAAAAAAAGCTGTTAAATGCATAAAAAGAAGATGTATTTCTGTTATTGCATTTAAATTATGGAATGACTTAAAAAGATGTGTCATTCATTAATGGTTTTCAAAACATTGGTTTGTAAAGATATTTTCAAGGGAGTCTAAAACGGATTTGATTTTGAATGTAGGCGAAGCGTATAAAAGCATTTAGCCTCTGCCTGAGCCAGTTCAGTCTCAACAGAATTCACAGTCGGTCGACTTAAAATTAACCTCATTGATTGTATGTTTTGTATTATGGAAGATGACTGAATAAACTTAAGCCTTAAAATATCCAACTTACCAGGATCTGTTGATAGCCTTTGAGTATTAGTATGCACTTTTTTCCCATCTTTCTTTTTTCTTACTATGCTTATATTTATTCGCATATTGAATAGAGAAGTCAACTCTGATCACAGTAGACAGTTCTAATACGAGGTACAATTTGAATGCATTGATACCTGATTAGACCTCTGATTTTATTTTTATTTATTTTATTTAACCCATAAAGACCCAAAGAGCCACTGGTGACCAAATACATCTACTGATCTAAACTGTGTAATACCTGTTGTTCCACTAATTATATCAATACATGTAAATAATTGGTGTAAAATGCAGTTTGTCGTCTTTTCACGGTCATCAGATATGAACCATTTGGACGTTCAGAGGCTCCGTAGTGAACGCAAAAACTCCAGCATCTTCTACAACATTGATTCACCAGTAAAAACCCATGGAGTTTGATCAATGATAGCGTATGGACACACTTGTTTTTATGTTCAGTTATTGATAGATTTGCTAAAAATAGTAACTTTTTCTTCAGTTTTTATGGACACTTACATGATCAGTAAATTAAATCTAAGAAAATACATGATTTTCACTGACAAAATGCTAAATACAGAGGATAATATTGGTATAAATGATGATAAATCAGGTAAGAAATGTTACATGTACAGAAAAAAAATCTTTAGAGAACAGTCACAAAAGTAGCACTGGGTCTTTATAGGTTAACTTTTTTTTATTATAATATTTTTTATCTGTAATGTTCTATACAAATACTGTTCACTGTAAGTTTGATGTTGATGCTCAGACCAGAAAAAAAAAAAAAGTGTTTCTCTATAGAAATCTTTCGAATGTATGGCCAGACTTTAATTAATAAAGTTGAAAAAAAAAGTCTAGGAGTGAACTATTGTACTTAACTCTTTATAGGGTAGTCATTGAAATACTCTGAAATTCAAAATATCACCCTTTGTATGTTCCTTTTGCCATAAAACAACCGAGCAGCACTTGCAAAAAAGTAAATACATGCAATAAAACAACTGTTATAAGGTCAAAAACTGACAATTACAGCTTCAAAATATCTATAAAATCTAGGGTTTGGCCCTATATTTAATATTTGTGGAAATGACCAAATATAGTCACTTGAAAGATAAAGGGTTAACACTGTCTACTTGTGGTCAAATCAGGTAAAAACACATTGTGTTCGAACAGAGACTTCAGAATGTGATAAAGCAGCCACTCAGACCATCACTAGATCAGCTGACATGTACCAAAGCCACACCCCCCCCCCATACCGATCATCACCAGGTCGTAGAGCAGGGATGGGGGGTGGGGGGTGTGTAGGTATTGTACACTGAATGACAAGCTTTATGATTACCACTTCCACTGCTGTCACCTCCTGATGCGAGGTGCTTTCTGGTTTGATGGTCTGAGGGTAGAATTAATGACAGTGCTGCTCGTCTCGCCTGGATAAAAAAATAAAAAAATAAATAAATAAACGGTATATATGCAGATGACTCAAGTTATTATACATGTTCTCCATTTTTTTTTTTTTTTGACCGAAGGGAATTTTTACAACTTTCTTTCTAATATTGCCGCATTTTATTACAAAGAGCGATCTAACCCTCATTTCATATTTTTGATATTTCTTATCATTGCAACTCGATATTATCCCATCAGTGTCTACTCCCTCGTTCCCCTTTTCCTCCACTTCTTTGCGGGCTATTTCTTGTTGTTGTCTTTGATAGTTCTTCCTTCTCTGTGATTCCTTCGCTCCCTCCATCCCTCCTCTGTCTTGAGCTGAGAACAGTGCTGTGGGATAACTTTATTACAAAACAACCAAGGGAATCAGAGAAGGAGAGGTTGAAAGAAAAGAAGAGGAGGAAAAACAAAAAAGAGAGAGAGATGGGAGCGATAAGTAGCAGTGTTGTTCTAAAGCTGTCTTCTTTTTATGTCTTCATCTCATCTCGGTGCTCTTGTCCTTCACTAATAGAGTGATAGTCTGGTGTTAAATGGAGAGACACTCATCTTCTCCGGAGTACCACAGTAATATACTTCTCATTTCTGCGTGCTAAAATAATGTGGAGGAGATTTTGAACTAATGACATGAATATTTTTATTACTAAATTCTTCTTAGTTTAGCGAATAACTCCGATTTTATGCAAAATACAACAAAAATACACTTAAGTTGACAGAGAAGTTAATGGTCCTAACACTGTAGAGTAGAAAGTCCATTATGTCCAGTGCAAACTAAGAACATTTGGAGTATATTAATAAGACATATCTAACAATAAAAAGTGTTATAAGTCAAATTGACTGAGGTAATGAAATACAAAAAAATTGGATCGATACCAGCGTGATAGGATCGATACTTTTCTTGCAGTTTCTCTTCTATACATCTTTCTGTGTGTCTCTTCTCTTTCGTTGTTGACATATTTTTATTACGTTGTTGCTTTTTTGTTATTTTGCACTTGTGACTTTTTCTTAACCAGTAAAAGGTCAATTATTTTATTATTTTATACTGTTAAATTGTTTTACATTGTAGTTAGTTAATAAAAAAAAAAAAAAACATGTTTATTTGCCTAAACTCTTTATCCTGTGTTTCATCATAATCATAATCAACAAACTAAAGGCAAAATAAAAAAAATATATATATAAATGATCATGACATTCAACAATACTTGCCCTGTATCGACAAAACTATATAGCCCTGTATTTATTTGGTATCAGATTGATACCAAAATCCCCAGTATCGCCCGCTCTGATTATATAGTCGAAGACAAAACATATCTGTCTGATTTTTCCACAATATTTTTGCTATGAGTGACAACACTTTTAAAAATCAATTGTGGGGAGAAATAACACTGATTTTTGTAAACTTGGTCAAATTCCAAGGAAAAATACAAGTGAAGACGAACAGTCAAACAACAGTTATTGTTATAGCCTCAACTTTGCTGTAGAAAACAGACAAAAAAAAGCAAATCTGCAACCGGATGCATGTTTGATCATTCAAAAAGTGATCTTTTATATCCTTGATAGAGGCCTCAAGGAAACTTGAGTTTCACATGATGTAACCAGTGATTAAGAATGCATTTTCAAGTGTTGTTTATGTTTATGTTTATGAACCCTCGTCTCTAATATCATTTTGTGCAGTTTCTGTCTCTATTTTCTGCCACCCCTCCCCCTCTCTCAAGGCAATGATTTATTAATGAAATATTATAGAGGAGAGGACCAGTTGTGTAAATCTCAGCCTATTAAGCGTTGAATCAGCCATCCCAGTACCATTTAAGTTTCTTTAATTGAATCCCAATAGGCAGAAATAGCTGTATGAAGCCAGCCTTTGCTCTCAGTCAGTGTGTATTCTTATGGTTGTAGTGTAAAACGCCCTTCTTTGTTTGAAAGATAGTTCTCTCACAAAAGGGTCCGTAAACAGGAGAGGCACGTTGTCTGAAGGCATGAATAGTCTCATTCACCATGTCTTCTGGGTCTACGGGGCTTCAAATCCTCAAGAGTGACAGAGATGGAAGCAGCGAAAAAGAATGGAATGTCTTCAACTCCACATATTCAGAAGCAGCTTTAATTAAAATGAATATTCTTGTTAAACTGCATGTTATATTACAATTACAACCAGTGATGTTATCTACATGGAACCAAGTGGTGCTAGACTCAGGAGCTGTTAATCACAATTAGAGCATGCATGAATCAAAAGGCAGGATGAGGAAATGAGTTTAGTGCTCCACAGCTCTTAGATTCCTGGACTTGATTCAAATTGTGCTTCATAATCAAGAGAATCACTGGGATTGATTACTCGTGCTTAAAAATTATGACAACGCCATGGGTTTGCTTTCGGAAGAAGATGGTCAAATAATCCAGCACTTAAGGTTTATGTCAGTCTGTTGGTAATAAATCTGCATCCATGTAGCTCCGTCGTATTCTGTTAATTTTGTCAACATGCTTTAGAGGTTTACAGTTGGCAAAATTGCAATTAGGATCATGATTCACAGAACATTTAAAAAAAAAAAAATTCCTTCTAGTACTAATCTGCATTTCGGAGTCTATAAAATATGCAGATGTTGGAATGCGCGTTTCAAATTAGAGTCATTTTCCTCTTTTTTTTGTTTTTTTTTTGTCTTCACTGCTCCATTTAGTTCAACATTTCCTAATTGTATTCCTCAAAAATGATCGTAAGAGGTGACATTTTGTTGTAAAGCTTGTAAAACACGCCAATAAATGCTTTATATTCAGTTGAAGTGACAAGTATTGGTTCATTATTTTGTCACTGTGGACAAACTGAAGTACCTTGTGGCCAAACAAGTGTCAGTTTGCATCGACGTTTGTTGAGACTCATATAATACACTGAGGGATTTTTTTTTTTTTCAGTGAGAAATATGGTGTCGTCACTATTTTTGAGGAGTATGATGTTGAAAAATAAATATTACGATGACCTTTGATGATAAAGCATCATCAGTTCATCATTTTCTTATAACTGGGTGCTTCTATAAAACTGGGTTCATTTTAGTACCTGGCACTTTTCCAGCTTTTTAAACCCAGTAATAAAAGAGAAATTTAGACATATTTCCCCCCAGGATGTACCTAATAATGATGCAAAAAAAAAAAAAAATTATACTCTTGCTCTGAGCCATCCCCAAATTAATGAACTTTTAATCAAATATTGGGGCCAAAAATAGGATCAAAACTGGGACATGAAAAGCTACCTAAGTGTCAGTGCATTTGATCTGGAAAACATAGCTTTAAATGGTTTTATAGAATGGTAGAAATAAAGACAGTGTTAAATTTGACGATCTTAGTGTTTTTTTTTTCTAATCCAGACGTGTGGGTTTTTCATGTGTCGTCAGTTTTATTCCAGGTTTTGCGTATAACCCTCTGTGTCCACTTGTGTTACACGCGGAACCTGCCCATTTAAACACAAATAAATCGCGAGTGATTTTGCAACAGCAGACCACTTTAATAATTTAGATTCCCAAAATGTACCTGTGAGAGAATAAAAAGATATTAAAAAAAAAAAAAAATAGTGCGTAATTTTCATGTCCTTTTTATTTTTGTATAAAAAGAATAGAAAATGGGTTTTATCAGAAAAATAGCTTCTCTTTATCTTAGTAAATATTTAATATAATAGATCCAAAGTGTTTCCAAACTTGCTTCATACCATTAATCTACTTATGGTCTGAATTTTTACCCCCATGTCCTGTTTTTAGGGATCAGTTTCATAAAAGCACTCATTTATTACATTTATTAACTGGCTCCTTCAGTTACTTTAGGAATAACACTTGTATTATTTGATCGTCTTAGTGTCAGCTTCGCATTGTAAAGTTTGTCACATCGGTCTGTTTTTTAATGAAATTATTTATAACATATACTGGAATCAGAATATTAGCTTGTTTTTTTTGTTTGTTTGGTTTTTTTCGCATTAAAGTACTTGTTGTTTGAATTATTTTCTGTTATCTTGGGGTTTTGTCGAGCTTTTAGGTGACATTCTTCTGGTTACATGGATGTATAGTATGTGTATGGCATATTGATACAAGCTTCATGTAGCATTACCATGGCAACACAGACAGATCTACAGTTTCCCCCAGTACCAGAGGCAACTGGGCTTGACAGGCTACTTCTTGTGACCTTAATCTTTGACCTCTCTTCTTTCTCACTTCCTTATTGAATCCAAGTAAATGTTTGCATCTATATTTGATGATTTTTCCATCCGGATATTACTGAGACACGTCTGAGAGTCTGTCATTTGTGCTGTAATGGTTGCGTGGGAGATGAATTCCATGTTTTATTTGAACGTACTAATGTTCAGGTTGTTGAATTTAGGTAAAAGTATTTACCAAAATACGGTGTTAAAAGGTTAAAAGAAGGAACCGATTTCATGACGCATTGCTTCAGTTCTCAAGCATCATCATAGAATGAGTCACTGACTATTTGAAAGAGGAGTTTTCTAAGTTTTATCCACTGAACTCGTTGACTTTAGACATTGAAAAACAACAGCGATCAACTCAGTGGATCGTGATCTGCTGATGCACGAATGGGAGGAATTCTCTTATCGCATTGATGTTGTCTGTGCTGCAGGTGGTGGACACGCTGAACACAAGTAAGACAGGAAATAAAAGTTGATTGTGAGTAGAATACTTGTGACTTGGCTGGAATTTTCTATTGTTTTCCTTATTAAAATATTGCGTAACCCTGCACTACCCACAGCATCCAACAACTCCTTCAAGGCAAAGGCAAAGTTTATTTGTACAGCACAATTCCTACACAAGGCAATACAAAGTGCTTTACAAAAATGGAAAAGAGACATGTTAAAAACATATAATTACAGTTAAAACATAATAAAATCAATTAATTAAAATAAAGGAAAAGAGAAGAGTGCAGATGGAACCCTTTCAGTTGTATGCACAGTTGATATCAGTTGTAGATGTAAAGCGACCCTGG
>JAPTYQ010000007.1:20175549-20185969 GCA_029814465.1 Ostorhinchus cyanosoma
CAAATAGGTTTTAGCATCTGTCATTTTACACAAGGATTTCAAAGTGATGTGCTATGCTACGTTTTATTCAGCTTTTCTTAACAGGGAATACATGTACTCATATTTTGACTAATGAGAAAAAAGCAGCGACTGAGCTCCCAACATTAATGGGGAGATATTTATCTCCAATTACTCTTTTAATGGCAAAGGGTCATCTTGATGTTAATTAATCATAACATGTCATTCCGGTTTCATTTGAGGTGACACTTTAATTTCAGCTGTTATTATCACTACCAAAGCGTAGACTGTACACTGTTTCAAGTAATGACTCTGTAATGACCCTCACTAACTGCAGCTCACAGGTTTGACATTTATTAAAGGAGATGAGTGTCGCTGAAGTGTAGAATATATCTGTTTCTATCAGAAAAGACATATGGTCTTTTTAACACTGGCGTTGTCCATAATGTGTACAACAATCAGTTACAGTCTCAGAGGTGCAGGCATTTGGAACTTTCATCTACAGAATATTTTCAGAAAGCCTTTGCCAGGTGATGCACAGGAACAGTCTGTATAATAATCAAAGAGCACAAGCGGTGCATTATATGTACAGCACGCTGTGTGTTATTATGCACAGCATGTTCAACATTCGTCTTTCTGCCTTGCTTTATTTGCTTCACTTGGTCCATCATGTTTTAAGCGTATATAAAATGTACAAGTCTCAAAACCTGATTTATGACAAGTTTTGCATTTGACTGTCAATTCTGGAGCTGAACTTAACTCAGTATGACATGAACGCTGGAAACTGTCTCCAGAAGCAGGCTGGAATTCTGTTCAGCCCTCTATCAGGAGCCAGAGAGCTTTAAAAACTCATCTGAAGTGTGGCAGTGATTGACACACATACAGTCCGCTGACAGAATACCAGCGTGTCCTTGATGTTGATGTCAAGTTCAAATTTGTTATGATCACAATCAGGCTTTCAAGAAGATAAAGGCATTAGTAACCAGATAACAGGAGCATTTCCCCACCCACAGATAAACCACAGGGGATTTTTACATTAGACTACATTTGATTTTTGAATGAACTTCATAAATGTTTCATAGGTAGTTTAACTTGTCTCAAGCCTACCCCAGGGGCCAGTAACACATACAACTCAACGAAACCATTTCTGACCTGAAAGAGAGAAAATAAATCTCATCTGTCTCCAGTAGTGAAAAAATGGATAATGTTTATATTACATTGGTCATTATTTAGTACTTGAACTTGCATTTCTAGTTCAATAAAGCATTTTTGGTTCATTTATGAAACCGTTCAACTATATCACAGGTGTCAAACATACGGCCGATGGGCCAAAAAGGATCCAATCTGGCCTGTGGGATGAATTTGTGAAATGCAAAAATAATACTGAAGATATTAACAATCAAGGATGTCAAAATCATTTTAGTTCAAGTTCTACATAGAGACCAATTTGATCTAAAGTGGGTCAGACCAGTAAAATACTATCAGAATAACCTTTAAATAATGACAAACCAATGTTTTCTCTTCATTTTAGTGTAAAAAAAAAAGAGTAAAACAAGTGGACACAAGCTCAAATCTAAAATAACTAAATAAATCAGACTAGTTAATATTGGAGTATTTGGGAGAAATCAAGGTGTGTTGTTCCCACTGCTCAAAGCATATCACATGATGCTGTTTATATAATCATTCCAATAATAGAATACTGATCGGATATTTATTGTGTATGTAACCTATATGTGTCCATCAACACTAATATTGCTTCCTGTTTGGACCAGGTCTGGACACACCTCTAATCTAACCACGCCCTAATGTGAAAAACAGGCCACAATGTTTTGTAATTACAGAAAAGTTTTGGAATCATAGAAAACATTTTTGTAAGAGCAAAAAACAAGTTTGTGGGAGCAAAATAAATTTTGTGGGTGCATTTTTGAAAAGAAATATATATTTTTAGTTTGCAAAACTTCACTTGCACTTACAATACTTCATGGAGGACCAGCAGACTGAGGAACAGCTTTGTCCCAGAAGCAGTGAGACTGGTGAAGTCTGGAGGACCCCTATAGCCCCTGCACCCCCCCACCTCCTCCCTCCTCCCCCCTCTGACACCCACTGACAATGCATATTTGCACGCTGCTACATTTGCATTATTATGGCACAATCGTCACTTTAACTCTCAATCGCTCACTACCTCAATGTTACAGGACTTCTGGATGTTGCTGGGATGTCATTTTATTTATTTGCATTTTATCTTACACTATTATAGTGTTTGTATTTTATATTGTAAGATTTCTAAATTTTATTATTTAATTAGCTTATATATGCATATTCTATTTTATACTTTGCTACTTTATTGTATTTTTATGCTTTTTATTGATTCCCGAGACCAGAGTAACATATTTCGTCTCACCTCATGTTTTAACATGCTTTGAAATGACAATAAAACTCCTTGAACTTTGATGTACATTTATAATATTATCTGGCTTCAATTTGACAGATTCACTGATGCTCATTTATACTAGTTGCAGTTCCACTTGTGACCACATGGAAGCAGTAAATGTCCAACCTGTGAGTATCCTACTTGATTTTTAACAGAAGAAGAACCGGCCGACGATAGAAAATGGCTGACCGGGAAAATGAGGATAATTTCTTTCTGTTCGAAATGTAGTTGTAAGGTGTTTTCGATTTATGTGTGCACCGCTGCATTTAATTACGAAACATAATGTTTAAAAAAGCGAAACGAGCGAACTTCCGACGCAGGAATGAATCGGACGAGGAGGAGCATGAGGAGGCTCAGCAGCCACTGCTCGCGCCCACAATGTTCGGGCCTGTCGGTGAAGATATCCCGTTTATGGAGACCTCCAATAGCACCGCCGATGTCCACCAGAGCAACGGGTTTCAGGCTAACAGTGTGAAATTTGCTAAGAAAGATAAAAAGAGTAAAGAACCCGTTACAGTGCCTGGACCTACAAAAGCCAGTTTGCTGAGTTTTGACGACGATGATGGTAAGCTAACATGGTGAAGTGGACATTAGCTGTAGAAAACGTGTTTTCCTAACGGTTTTAGGTTTAGCTATGTAGCCTTGCTTGCTAGCGTTTTATCTGATATTACAATTGTCAATTAAATATGTTCACTACCATTCCGATTAGTATGATGTGCATTTGCTAAATATTTTTCTTGTATGTCGTTTGGAAACAGAAGAGTCCGAGGTCTTCAGAGTGAAGAAATCTAATCACAGCAAGAAGATAGTCAAACAGCTGAAGAAGGAATACAAAGAAGATTTGGAGAGGTCTGGCTGTGTTAAACAGGAAATCAAAACAGGTGTGTAATCCGCCGTTTCCGCATCACATCATCATGTTGGGTAACTCATGGATTGATTTAGCAGGTGCACAGTTTATGAGACACGCCTTTAAGTGATCTGAGACAAACTGCTTTCACTTTGTTGACTGATGCTGTAAAGCAGCCAAATCAAAGCAAATACAAAGATAAAATTCTCATTTACTAATTCACCTTTAGTTTAAAATCAGTTTGATATGACATTATGGGTATTTCTTAATCAGAGGGAAGCAGGCAGCTGATATTGCTGCAGCATAACTGTTTTAACAGTTTATAAAACAGGACATTATTATAGATCAGATGGATGACGATGTGACTGACGAGTTTTATCTGTTGTATATTTTGAGTTGGGTCTTTGTTCATCATGATTAGGTAAATACAGCGTGACATGACACACATTGTAAGGTTTGTCTGTAGTTGTGATGTTGATTAAGAGAGATATTATGTGGTCTTGCAGCACCTTTTAACTACCAGGCTCTTTTTTTGTTTATGGCACATTACCATTTGTTCATTACTTCTGGCTCATGATTAAATTCCAATTAATCCTCTCATTGTATCCCACTGTTCTAGATGCTCCACTTCAGCTTATGGCCACCATCAAGGAGGAAGTTACTAGCAGAGCAGGTAGTGAGCAGGGTGAGGAGGAGATGGAGGTGGACAGTGCTGATGAGCCAGAGGAAGAATCGAAGAGTCAGAGTGGTCCAGCACATAGTCAAGTGTCCAGGAGCAACAGCACTGCAGCAACCTTCAATGCACTTTCTTCCCTCAGCAGCTTGAGACCTGGTATGATTTCACACATACTATGTATTGTTGTTTTAATGTGCAGACTATCCTCTAAAACCTAACATTTACATCAACACATTTTCTCTCTGCTGTTCTAGGGGAGATACCTGATGCAGCGTTCATTCATGCTGCAAGAAAGCGTCGTCAGATGGCTAGGGAGTTGGGAGGTGATACACCCCTGGTTGAGACAGAGACCCCCAAAAAGCGATTAGTCCGAGAAGAGCAAGATGCCAGTGATGATGAAGACGAAGAAGAAAAGAGGATCCGCTTTAGTGGAGTCAAGAATAAGAGCCAAAGGCAGAAAATAGCAGAGGAGATAGGTACGTAAAAAGTAAAATATCACAGCCTAATCATCAATTACACACTGATGCAGTTTTTAATTGATTCCCATGACTGTATCCCAACTTATACACAGGTATTGAAGGTAGTGATGATGAGGCACTGGATGCAGGTCAGGATGAGGAGGTGAGCCGTTGGGAGCAGGAACAGATCAGGAAAGGAATCAGCATACCCCAGGTAAGCTCTAAACATTTTGGTCACATTATATAGCATTCCAGCTAATGCTGGGTGATCTGGCAAAATGTTTGTATGACTGTTTTTAGATTCAGTCGCAATCCACAATCTGAATTACCATGTTTTTGACTTATAAAACAATGCGCTATATATTGGTAGATCACAGTACTGAAGGATATTTATTTTGTCTTTATTTGTAACAACAAGGTTCAAAGCAGCCAGCCAGAGGACAACACCGTCTACTACCAGAGTAGCTATGAGAGCCAGACCTACAGCAATTCCTACAGCATGGCTTACACCTACAGCACTGTGGCTCCACAGACGGCCAAGCCAACTGGCCGAACAGACAATGGCACTGTTCACTATGTGACCCCAAGTGCAGACCTTAGTCCTGTATCCATTGATCTGGTAAAGAAACGCCTGCAGGATAGGTAGGTACAGTACAAGACAGCAGCAACGTCCAATGTCAAAGTTCTCAAGACCCAGACCTGCAGACCTAAGGGCCAGAAACAGAATGTGGGGGAGCAGGAATGGGTTTACAGTAGCCCTTATGACATAGTTGTGATCATGAGTACGGAGAAAATTTAAGCATTTGTTCCCAGTTGAACAGTTTTCATGAAGTTACTGTGATGTTTAATGTATGTCCTCTAAGGAACCCTGTTTGTTGTGACCTGGTGGTTGAGGGCAGACTAACTGCCTTGTCACTTTGTGCTGAATCCACGTCATGCTTATTATCTTTCCCTGTATGCCATGTGTCTGTAGGCTCAGCCAAATGCGTGCAGGCTATGACTCAAACGCCAAGCGCTACAAACAGATCGAAGATGACCTAGCTGCTTCAGAGAACACCATAGAGCAGCTGGAGGGCTCATCCAATGACAATGCAGATCAATATAAATTCTTGCAAGAGATGCGAGGGTATGTTGGAGACTTGCTTGAGTGTTTCAGTGAAAAGGTAAGGGAGAATTTGTCTGCTGTCTGATTTGCTGCTTTCTGTTTTGTGCCTATGTGATTTTTCACCACATTATGTTATTTGAAGAGAACAGGAATCGATTTTAACATTCCACTGTCAATGTAGCATGAAAATAGCCCGTTCTCACGTTTGAGTTTAGTACGTTTTTATATGAAATGCAAACTAACTCCACTGATCATAAAAACAGTCACTTTGACCATAATTTACAAATTTAACTTGGGTTAAGCTTTTTTGAAATATGACATGATTTTCCATGAGATATCTCAGAAATACTTTTACTCTAAACTATGCTGTACAAGTTAATAGTCATTACTAAATAAGTGGAAACTCAAACCATAAATTTGGGTATGCCAGAGCGCCATTTAAAAAGAGGTGGGATGCAGCCTGTTAATTAAATATGTTGCATAATGATGCCTCTGAACCAACTCTTTTTTTGTAAACATATCATTACATAAGTGAGTGCATGTCAGTTTTAAACGCATACAAGCATGAGAAGTTTTATTTCATAAACTAAACACAGTCTCAGTCCTGCAGCAGCGGTGAACTCGTGGAATGGAGACAGTACCATCTTGCCTTGTCCACAACTTCTTTGTTTTATCCACGTAATAATGTGATGGAAACGGGTCGCTAACCAACCATTATAAGCATGCGTTGATATAGAAACCAGTAGTAACTTAAGAACATTAAGACTGGAACTGTGTATTGTCAGTGTATGGTAAAAACCTAAGTCTTTTATATATTTCATGGCCTTTTGTGAAATTTGAAGTCATCTGGGCTTATTGCATAATTTCAGCTCAAACTAATTCATTAGGTTAAAATCCTAGTTTTCTTGAATGCTTTCACTTTAGAGAGTTTTTACCTTACACTCACGATGCAGTGTATTGGCTCCAGCATTTTACTGTTCATCATGCTTCTCTTGTCCCTCCAGCAAGTCATCCCCTGTGACTCGGATCCCCGCTTTTGTTTGGGTCAGAGGTCACAGAAAGCATCATATCTTTCAGGTCCCTGCTGTCCTGGAGCTGGAGGCTGCCATGCACCAGTTACTAAGGCAACGGGCCTCACGACTTGTCCAAAGAAGACAGGATGATATTAAAGATGAATCGTCGGAGTTTGCAAGCCTTTCAAGTCAGTCCATCTTGAAGGTTTTTATGATTTATTTGAACGGCCTCGTTAGTTCTCTGTGTTGAGTGCGAGAGCGTGTGGTGGTTTCATCCTTGATTTCCATTACCCCATTTTTTTTTGTTTGTTTTCTCCACAAGTGTGTTTAACCTTGATTGAAGTATGATTGTCAGTCAGCAAGTGTTCGTACGTACATACATACATGAATAAATGTTATATTGGAGGAGCTGTTTCGGCTTCTTTAAGGCGGAGTCTCAGTCAGCTGGGTGCTTGTGACTCAGCTCAGGTGACAAATAAGTCACTAAGTAGAGATGACACACCAATGATCTGATAGTGCTTTGTCCGCTGTCACTTTGACTGTAACATGTAGCGAGTTGCAGCCAGGTAAGTCTATAGAAAATAAGTGATGCCTTGTAACATAAAACATTTTAACAGAACATATGGATTGTGTTTCTGTGGCTAACTAATTGTCTTTTTAGATCATTAACAACTCTTCTAAATTACACTAAGCTTAATTATTCTTTGTGTTTGAAGTTATCAAATATCCATAATAACACTGAGTTTATGGGTTGTCTCACTTTATTACTTGTCTTAACATGGCTCCTGTCTCTTGCAGATAAAGCTGTCATGGCTCCTAATCTGGACTCATTTGGTAGAGATCGAGCTGCGTACCAAGAGCACAGTCGTCAAAGGAGGATCGCTGAAAGAGAGGCCAGACGGTACAAAGCTTGCTCTTACTCAAAGACTCATTTACCGGTCTTTTTCTTTTAGGCTACATTTTCATCACATGTCTTTTGCAACAGAAATGCTATTTTCCATGTGAATACTCCAGTAACTCTGTATATTATTATATACAAACTAGAGCTGAGTGATTTGGGTTTGGTTTGACGTGCAGTCATTTTAACGGTAGGCTGGCTGCATTTTCTGAAATTGACTGCTATTGTGTTGCTATTTTGGCACAGAACTCGAAGGCGTCAGGCTCGAGAGCAGAACGAAAAGAGAACTGAGCATAATGAAGGCTTGTCATCCGATGATGAGGAAACCTCCACTGACATCACCAGCTTCAACATGGAGAGAGGTATGAAACATTAAACTACTGTTACATGACTTAAGGCGCTTTCACACCTACCTCTTTGGCCCAGACTCTCAGTTCATTAAGCTTGATTCAAACCAAATTTCCATGTTCCCTGAGGTGGCTGGATCCAAATCAAACTGTTCCACGGTTCAGCTCACGCAGAGTTTGAAAATATTTTTTGATTGTTGCGCTTTCAGATCAATTACAGGAAGTTAAATATGGCAATTGTTGCTGAAAACCAAAAAGAAAACAGAGGTGCAATATGCAGATGTCAGATGCATGGCTCTCCATACATACAAGATATTAGCTCCCTCCTAAAATGAGTGTGAAAGCAATGCTAACTGGATTCATATTGCAATTATTGTGAGCAAATACTGTGATTGCGAATTTGAGAGTGCATATATTCTCAAAGAAAATGCATAAATTAATCCTCATGAAATGTGTAAACTACAAAAGCGTAAAAAAAATACAAAAATGTGACTTTAATTTTGCATACTTTCCACAGTACCTCTACCTGTTTAGTGTCACTTAATCCAAAATATCATCATACAACAGAGCTTGTTTATTTTTTTCCCCCATTTGTGCAATTAGATCACCTTTAATCCTCCTAAATCTGGACCACTTTTAAATATTAGCCTGTGTGATCGTGTGACTGTATCGGTTGATATTATGATTACTTTTAGATTGGATTAATTTTGCATCTCTAGTTTGGAATTTGTTTCAGACTTTTACTTGTGAAAATGTTAAGTGTACTATCACGTGGATATTTGGCATGATACGTTCCATATGAAATTTTATAACTAATCAAAGCTTTCTGTCCCATCTAGATCGCATCGTCAAGGAATGTAAGAAAGTGTTTGAGGACGTAGTGGACGACTTTCATTCCCTCGACTACATTAAATCCCATTTTGAAGTGTGGAGAAGGGACTACGCCGACTGTTACAGAGACGCCTACATAGGCCTCTGTCTGCCCAAACTCTTTAACCCCTTAGTCCGTCTGCAACTCATTACATGGAACCCTCTTGAGGTGTGTGTTTTTTTGCATCAGTATTTCCCTAGTAAAATGAGGAAGAAAACCAAATTGGTGCTTATTTATTTATTTTACATGTTTCAGGCGGAGTGTGCCAACTTCGAGTACATGCTCTGGTTCGAGTCGCTGCTTTTTTACGGCTTTGAGGAGAACAGCGTACTGCAGAAAGGAGAGGCAGATATCAGTTTACTGCCTGCTATTGTGGAGAAAGTCATCCTCTCCAAACTGACAGGTAGAGGCCGGAATCCACAGTACAATACCCAGTATCAAAAATGATGTGTATTAATGTGTTATTTGTGTGTGTGTGTGTGTTAGTGTTAGCAGAGCAGGTGTGGGATCCACTATCTAGCAGTCAGACAGCCAGACTGGTGGGGTTCATTCACAGACTAATGAAAGGATACCCAACTGTGCTGCACGGAGACAACCAATACACACAGGTTCAGTCCACTATCCTACCACTGTTTGCACTTCGACAAAATGTTTTCACTCCTCCAAATAAGACCTTTTCAGACCGGTTAAGTTATTTACAACTCACTGTTCCCCTCAATCAGGAGCTGTTGAAGACAGTGGTTTTACGGACCAGGCGCACTCTAGATGAAGATGTCTTCCTACCACTCTATCCCAAAAAGTATGTTATCTTGTTGGTAAAGTAAGGATACACCCATTTTATGTCTTCTGTTTGGTTTGTTTCAAATATATTTTTGCTTTCATTTAGTGTGTTGGACAACAAGAACTGCAGTCCCTATCTCTTCTACCAGAGGCAGTTTTGGACATGTGTTAAGGTATGAATAAGGTTGTTATCAAACACTGTTAATACATAATGTCATTTAGCACAGGTTAGCCAAAAAAGGTAGGTTTAAATGAGTATATAATTAACGCTGGTCAGTTTTTGCACTTTGTCAGTCATCTTGTACTTGAGTGATCTCTAAGTTGGTTCTGTTTGTGCTTAGCTGCTAGGCAACATCCTGCAGTGGGATGGCATCCTGTCAAATTCATGTCTAAGGGATCTGGCTTTGGACAGCACGTTAAATAGGTACATCCTCTCTGCACTGCAGACCACGGATGCTGGGGAAGACAACGTGCAGAAGTGTCAGAAGGTAAGAGACCTACCAGTTTTCACTCATGTAAAGAAACTATGTGACACGTAAGAGTGATGCCAGAGTCTAGAGATGTTTCTGACTTATTCTAAAAATTAGAATGTGCAATGATGTTAGTTCAACTGGATAAAAACAACTAAAAGCCATCACCTGCAACATAAGTCACTAGAGAAAAACAATGTTTTCATTTAGTTTCATGGTTTGGTTGTAAGTCAATTAGATCTGTGAGGTGAGAAATTGGTTATTCAGACTGTGGATAGTGATTCTACATTAAAAGATCATCATCAAGGTCCAGTATTTGGGGGGGGAGTTGGATAGGTTCAAGTTGTATGTTTCTTCTTATACATTTGAAAATTGAAAATAAAAGACCTTGATCAAAATAAAAAAGATCATCCAATAATCTGTTGACGAATTATCTAACCCTAATTGGTAATGAGGTTCAGAGAGTCTTTGATGTGACCGTTGTCGTACAAGAAGGATGTGTTTATGTGCACTGCACTTTTTGAACA
>JAPTYQ010000007.1:20364994-20375762 GCA_029814465.1 Ostorhinchus cyanosoma
AAGTGAAAATTATCTTGGTAAGATTTCTTGAAATAAGATTTTCCAGATCTATTGTCTAAAAATAAGTTCTTTATATCACTGAAATTGTACTCTTTAGGTGATTATGTCTTATTTTAAGTGTGATGAGATATTTTCGCTAGAAATATTAAAAATACACTTGGTGAGATTTAGATTTTTTTCTAGTGTCGTTACCGTGGAAACACCGTCATCTTCTACAACATTGACTCACCAGTGAAAGTGGATGGAGACACTGGATTTATGTTCAGTGAATGATATATTTTAGTGAAAAAGTCACTTTTTTATTTAATTATTTTTTGTTTTCTCTGTTTTTGATATAATAACCCTTTAGACTGAGCTTTTATGAACATCTAGCCTACATGATCAGTGAATTAAATGCTGGAAAACATCTGATTTTTCCTGTATTCAATCACCTAAGAAAAGTTAAAAATAGATAAATAATTCATTCAGGAACTGCCACAAAAGTTGCACTGGGTCTTTAAAGACTAAGAGGTATTTTAAGGCAAACAAATATGTGTAAATGGATCAAATCTAGTATAATTTTTTTAGGTGTATTCTTGAAATTGTGTTTTTGAAAATGCATAAAGTGGGCGGTTTATTGTGATGTGTTAATTATTACCTTTGCGTCCTGTCCTCGAAGTCGGTGTTGCGTCAGGATTTTCTCTGGTGTTTCCCAGAGTGCTTAGCTCCTCTGACGTTGTTAAGTCACTGTCTTCTGGATGCACTGTATTTACCGTGGACATTGTCTCATCACCAGTCATTTCCTGTGTTGTGTTGTACACTGTACTGCCGTAAGTGGAGACATCTGTGGCTGCAGATTGGTTGGAAATTAGAGTTGTGTTTGTGATATGCGTGGTGCTAATTGCAGGATGGGTAACATTTTGTGAATGGTGAGGTTCAGTGTACGTGACGGGGAATGATGTGGAACTGCTTTGTGTAGGATTTGTGACTGAGATGTTTTGCTCTCCTGTTGTGATTGGAACATTCGTGCTGGTTCCAGGACTTCCGGTTACATTAAAATGTGGTGTCACAAGACCTGGAAATAGTAAAACAAGAATAAACATGTTTTCAGGAATACTATCACTACTTTCCTCACACATCTACAAACGGAAAGGAAAGAACTGACTTCAAAACCTGTGTGAATGGATCCACTTTCTTTAACCTGTTCAGTAATTCTGCACGTTATCTACAGTCTGACTAGTGAAGTTTTGAAAAGTTGGATTTAGAGAAATAACTATAAGTGATGCAGTAGGAAACTTTTAAATACCCAGTACACAGTAGTACATCATTAAAACATGGACGAGTTGGCATTTATAAGAACTCTTTGCATAATCAATAGATAAAATAAAGCAAATGGGTTATTCAAGGACCTGGACAGTGACTCATGAAACAGATTCTGATCTGAAGTTCAACATTGCAAGTAAGTGTGTAGGTATGAATTGCAAATTCAACAGCCGGGTTTATGAATTCATAATTAATAAGTACATTGAATTTTCCGTGTCAGTTTATACCATTTGCTTCATGTATTTTTCCAGGCCTCCTCCCCTTTAAGACCCATACGTGAGATAAAAATCAAAGCAAACTTATGTCTTTCTTTGTAAATCGACAGGTGAAGTAAATGTAATCCAGTGGAACAATCACAATGCAATTTAAGACACCGCTATAAAAAATATACACCATCTGCCCTCTCGTTTTTAAACAAAACACTACATCTTCTCATTGTAAATATTAATTGCAGTGTCCGTATCTGATTGCATTTCACTCCGAGATACGCCGTCTACATTTCAAGTAGTTGGAGCTGCAGTACTCTAATCTGCCCAACAGACTGTGCTCTCCCTCCATGACGTGATGCAGAGATCTCCTTGAAGCTCTGCTGAGTGTGTATGTTGTTTTGGTGTGAGAACAGATAATGAAGAATTGCAGGATGTGACTTCTGACGACTGTGCGGCTTGTGGTTTTTTTTTTTTTTTTTTATGTGCAAAGTCAAATTCTCATTTCCTCCTTAGATGCAGCTCATTGCTAAACTCAATAACTAGTGTGGGCAGACAACATGCAGTGTTGTTTTAAAACTGTGAATACTGTTTAACTTCAGCTTGGTTCAGTATTCACCCTAATCCCACAGGGCAATTGATTTGAAGCAAATAATTGAGAGTTTCACTTTATTTTCCAAGTTTTGTAATTTCTTCACAGTTACTGGTGTGCTCTCATAACATGGCTGGCAGCTTCAAAATCCTTTGAATCTCTCCTTTTCCTTTCACCTAATTAAAAATTAAAATTGACTGAGCTACACTATAATAACAAAAGTCAAGTATCAGCTCTCTGGTCCAGTGCAGTTTATTAAGTCATTCAGTCTCTTGGGCCCTCTGCTAGATTGTTAATCCTGCCCTGAGGAAATGCTGAAATTGAGTATGACACAAAGAGAAATAGCAGTAAAAAAAAAAAAAATGAAGAGGCTCACCTGTCTTTAAGCTTGTGGTTCCTGTTCGCACTAAGATGATAAACTCAGTATGCAGACTTTGGTTTCCTGTGTTGACAGTCAGCGTATAAACACCCGCATTAGCGTCAGTAACCCACAGCAGCTCCAGAGACTGATTGTCTGATATCAGTTTCTTGTTCTAGGGCAAAGCAAAGATTACATAGCACATAAAGGCCGTTGTATTCTCAAAGATGGTTTTTGTATGATGTAGGTTTTGGTGTCAGAGTTAATAAAATCATCTTGACCCTCCCGGAATAAACGGAGAATCCATGCATTGAAAGAGCAGTGATGAGATGATGAGGTATTATGTGGGTTTGTTTTCTGTACCTTGGTCCATCTGTACTGAGCATTTTGGAACGCTGCGCAGTTAATGGTCACATTTTCTCCAGATTCGACCTCAATAGTGCTATTCATGTCACATTTAATTTCATCAACATCTAAAAGAGAGAGAGAGAGAGAGAGACAGAGAGAGAGGGTAAAAAAAAAAAAATGTGATTAACTTTCATCATCAGCACTGAATGCAAAAGGTAAAACATCTGCCGTGATGGGAAAACAGAGGAAGAGCAGTTGATTTTATCTGTAGGCCACGCCGTTGTATTTTCATATGCAGCGCACATCAGTGACATCTTGTGTAATTGTTTTCTGCCTCTGTTAACCCTTATTCAGGTCACATACAGATGAAAAGAAGGTAGGGCTGTTTTTTTCTTTTTTTTTTTTTCCTCTCCTCACTGCACAATTACACAACGCTTGGAAAACAGAGGAAAGACAGGAGTGTCTCATGGCAAACACAGCCCTTAGATGTGTTCTTGCAATTATCACATACATTTGCTCAGAAGTAAATATCTGCTGAGATTGGCAGAGGAGCAGCACTCTGATGCAACCAGGAGTAACATGAAATACATGCAGTGGACAAAAAGATACTTATTGCAGTTCTTAGTGTGTGTTCTGATTGGAGGGTTATATCTTTATGCACATATTAAATCATGTGAATATGTGAGGTGTGTAGTGTCTCTTCACATGTGCTTGATTTCTTCTTACCTTTGATCTTTACTTCTGTTTCTTTTTTATAGGATCCCAGAGGAAAAGTTGTAATTTCACAAACATAGGTGCCGCTGTTCCTCTTGCTCACCCCATGAAGCTGTAGGTAGGAGCCGCTCAGTATATTTGCGCCATTTTTCTCAATCTGGAGCTTGACAGTATTATTAAACAGGTTGTACCCAAAACCCGGGGTGTAGAGTGCCAGCTTTTTTGATTCGGTGCCCGTCTTACTCCATTCAGTATTGACAATCTTGAAGTTCGTAGCGTGTTTTACAAGGCAGGGCAAGGAAATATTCTGGCCCACTACTGCTTCCATCATTTTATAATGGAACACCTCAACACCCCGTAGCCCTGTCAAGCACATCAGATAGTGTTGGAAGCAAGAAAAGTGAGGAGACAAAATCACTTTGAAGTTGATATTACAGACTTCAGTCCACTGGGACGCAAGCAGATAAAATCATACCATTATACAGAGGCAGCTTGTCACACCAACAGCTAATACATTTGAAACCCACAGTGAATATCTCATCTTTGCTTGTATATTATAAGAGCAGAGGCACATGTGGTCCAGGATTACCTTGTATAATAGAGACAAGGAGCAGGAGGGAAGAGCCGGTTCCCAGTGTAGTCCCAGCCATCGTTGAGCTCCTCAAACTCATTACAATGAAGCAGGAGGATTCCAGTGAGAGATTTAGCCAAAGCAGCTACAGTAAACGAGTCGACTGAGGTTAAAGAGTGGCATACAGAGTTTGAGACAGAAACATGATGACCTATGAGACAGGAAGCCACATGCAGAGAGGAGATGGATTTAGTCACTGATGTAGCACTGCAGCTTTGCGGTAAAAACCAAAACGTCTAATGCAGAACAGATAGAACACAAGCACTTTTCAAACTCTTATCATAACTTCATGTTTTAGTCACAGCTGCTGAAGGAAAATACAAAAGTGTGATTAAACCGACTCCATAAAACACACTGCTTTTCATCTCACTGAAGTAAAGCTTGTATTATTGTAGATGCACGCACAAACTTCAATCACTTTCCCTAATTTAGTTACTTCTAAACATATAAAAACGTATTTTAAACACATTTAGTTTAAACAACGCTACAAACCAATTGGAATAAGGTGTAAAATGAAAATGTAATTGACAGTAGAACGTAGAAAACATGTAAACAGACAGAGCATAACACTTTAAGAAGAAATCAAGGTCATTTTCTATTTAATGACAGCAACACATCTCCAATAATTTGGGATAGGGTTGTGTTTAGCATCACTTCTTCTTTTAATTACAGTTCATAAACATCTGAGAACTGAGGAAACCAGTTGCTGGAGTTTTGGGAGAGGATTGTTGGCGTATTCTTTTCTAATTTGTTAATTTTGGATTCTAGCTGCTCAACAGTCCTGTGTATCCTTTGTCATATGTTTCACTCTATAATGCGCCAAATAATTTCACTTGGCCTGTACCACATGCTGGACAGTTTAACTCCCAAAATCTCAAATTGTGAAGCCATTCTGTTGGCTTAGTAGGTATAACATTGCTTTCCTGAAATATGCAAGGCCCTCCCTGAAAAATATGTGTGGATAGGAGCATATGGGGGTCTAAAACTTTTGGCATTGATGCTTGTCCAAGCTGCACATTCCATAGGTGCAAATACACAGCATGTTTGGACTGAGTGCTGATATCAAAACAGACAGTCATTAGTATTTAGTTTGGAGAAAACAGCACCTGTGTTTTCCAAAAAGAAGTTAAGATTTCAATCTGTCTCATCAGAGAACAGTCTTCCACTTTGTAATTAGTATTTTCATATTAATATAAGTATTTTAAATGAGCTTTGGTCCAGAGATGATAGGAAGTCTTCTAAATTTTAAGGTGAGGAATATTATTTTGAACAAGAGTAGTTTTAAAATAATAATAATAGTAATAATAATAAAAACATTTCCTCAATTTGAACACTTTACATGTTTCCTATGCTTTCTTTATGACATTTGCAAATCATTCCATTCTATTTTTATTTTCATTTCGCAGAGCATCACAACTTTGTTAGAAGTGGAGGTCTATTAACAAGTGTATTGAGTGTAATTTTCTATATGGAAATGAACACAGTACCAGAAGAGATGCATTTAAACAACAGATGTGAAAAGTAGACACAAGTATCCCGAACAGATGAAGAAACATCCAGTGCACACATTTTATATATAAAAAAAAAACAGTATCGCTGCCGCATCAATAACACTCATAGTTCCATCTGTGGTCAATACTCTGACAGACAAAAAGATCTAGAAATTTTTTTCACCCCCCTCATTATTTTTGACTCCATTTCAAGGTGAGACACTAAAGGAAGGGAAGATTGTGCATCAGTGGAATTGTTCAGCTCATATACTTTTACAGTATACCTGATATGAACTGAAAATGAGCTAAATAGATTGGTTGATTTTGGTGGGTAACAACCTTCCTTTGTCCTCTATTTTTGTTAGTGAATGTCAGAGCTTTAAAATTTGCACTAGGATAAAAAGAGATAAAAAAAAAAGGAAAAATGACAGAGCTAATGCGCCGTTTTACTTAAGTCATTTGTTTACTCAGAAAAGAGACATTATTCCTGAAACGTATTATGTCACAACGCTTGATATCAAGAGAATAAATTAATTTTTCAAAGAGCTGAATCACTTGTCTTTAGTGTTGGGTTCATAACTTTATCCAATTAACACAGATCTTAAGAATAAACTGTGAAATAAATGTGTTTGAATCTTGTTACCACAGGCTTTGTGTATATCTAATGGTGAGCTGAAGCTGAAAAAAAGCTGATAATTAGGCCCTTTTTTTTTGTAAAAGACTTTCTTGGGGATTTAAGATTAAACCTGTTGATATGCATATTTGATGAATGGGTGGTTAAGGTTTACACAGATAAGGGTATGCATCTTTTTCATGGGCTAATCGGTCCTTATTATCACAAAACGCTCCTCTCCAAATTGTTTGTCCACATTTCATTCTCCTCTTCACATATTTTGAAACATCCCTTTCATTTATTACAAATACCTCCCCATGGTCCAGGCAATGCATTTAGATGATTGATAAATTTTACAGTCATATTCTGTGCTTGACCTTTGCATCTTACATTAAATTAAAGTTTAGAGGAGTCTGAGCTGTACCCCTTTGGAGATTTCTATCAGTATTCTGTCAGGGTTTGCTCAAAGTGTAACGGGACCTTGCTGCATTGCTCCATTTGATAAGGGTAGCATTGCTGCTCTAGGGAAATCTCAAGGATTTCTGACATGGTAACATCACGGTGACTGCTTCATTCATTGGTCCAAGAAGAAAAGAACAATCTGTACAGCATTTGGTAGAGAGCATTATAGCGGCTTTTAGTCGCAACAGAAAAGCTCATTAGAAAGTCACAAAATCAAATAATAATGAATAAACAGAATGACTTGGAATGGTTCTACTTTCTGTTTCATGTTTTGTTGTGAAAAAGAAGGAAAGTGCAGTGACCTGCTGGTGCACCCTGGCCTGCCCTCATGCACACATTAGAAGATCCACATTCAGGTCATGCCTGCTCTGAAAGTCTCCAGGGCCCCCTGAATACCCCTGTGACCTGAAGAAAATTGCACATTTTGCACCACATTACACAAGAGGAATAATCTTTAATTCTGTGTAGATTATTATATGTGTGTATGTGCAACATATTTGGTGGTTGCCACATGTATTGTATGCTTTGCTTGTTACCTGACCTGAAGTGCTGGTGTTAACACATCTGTACACATTCTCCGTTGCTCATTTAGCCCCAGTCAGTACCGGGTTTTGCTGTGAGTACAGACCAAACCCTGAGAACAAGCCTGATTTTTAGAGCCAATGTATTATTAACATCTAGGCATGTTGTACAGATTGTCTGACTACAAACCACTGAAAGCCCTGCGAGACCATAATATTGTACTGCTGCTCAATCTAACAAAGAGTGTAAACCACACTGCTATCACATTCCAAACTGCTAAGAGTAAGTCTGTCTTTGATGTGTTTTTAAATGTGAAATCAAATCTATTTGATTGTTTAACAAATGATTCTTCATTCATGCTCGATTCCTGTGCAAGCAATAAAAGCAGAATTTATGGATGAGAGAACAACAGGTCCATGTTGAAATTGTTAAAATTGGATTATTAAATCTTCAGCAGGCAATATTTTTTGCATCACTGAGGAAAAAAAAATCACAATAACCATTCAGCATATTGTAACTGAGGAAGTCTGAGTAGAAACTAGCTTTCTTTCCAGTGAAGAGATGCCAGGACTGCAGTGATGCTCTATATGGACACAAGTATTGGGCTATCCCACAGTGGTGGAAAAAAGTTTCTGGACACCCCATGCGTTTGTGTTATATTGCATTAAGAATCACTGTTAAGTCATTGATCTCTGCCAAGAATTGTTGTTCCATTCTCCAAACCCACATGCTCCCTTCTGCACGTGCTCTGTTCCATCGAGGTCTGGATGTTTCATTAAGATAATGCCTTTTGAAGCACATTCATGTTGAAACTGTCAAGAATTTAGTTTTGTTGTGTTTTTCTTCTAATCAATAAATTAAAAACAAAAAAGACAAACTTGGTTTTGTCTGACTGATGCAGCCACATCCTTTGAAAAAAAAAAAAAAAATTCTGTAAATATTTTATGATATTTTAGATTTTAATGAAATTTTAAGGGTGTCCAAAAACTTTTTTTCCACTACTGTACCTACAGGAGTTTAGGACATCCTATTGTGAATCCATAGGTAGAAAAGGGGAGCTGGTCCCCCCCCTCTGCTATAACCTCCACTCTTCTGGGGATGCTTTCTACAAGATATTGGAATGTGGCTGAGGGAATTTTTGCCCATTCATCCAGAAGACCATTTGTGAGATCAGTCACTGATGTTGGACATGAAGGCCTGCTTCCATTCTCATTCACCCCACAGGTATTCATCGGGGTTGAGTTCTGGGTTCTGTGCAAGCCAGTCAAATTCTACCACATGAAACCCATCCAACCATGCCCTTATTGACCTTGCTTTGTGCACTGGGGCAGAGTCATGCTTAAATAGAAAAAAGTCCTCCTTTTTGTTGTTCCCACAGTTGGAAGCATAGAACTGACCGACATGTCTTGGTAAGTTGAAACATTAAGATTCCCCTTGAGTGGAACTAAGGGGCTTCAGTCAAGCCCTGAAAACAACCCCAGGGCTTTATCCCTCCTCCACAGGTAGCACAGTGCAGTCAGGAAGGTAACGTCCTGACTTTTCCCAGCCTCTGCCATCAGACTGATGCTTTGGTCAAAAGCCTGTTAGTTTTCCACACCATAAGAGACCAGCAGAGTGACTCACTAAACCCTCTAGTGGTCATAAAAGTCCATCAGACCATTGGCTTGAATAGATTCTCTACAGTCCAATAAATTGGGATCTTTGGCAGAACTGCAGATCTTTTTGTTCTGTTTAGCAGCACATTCTTAAAGTGCTGTATAAAAAAAAAAAATGTCACACAAAATTATACTGCAAATATGTACTGAAAAAGTATCATAATGTACATAGTTACAAAGAGATACTGTGAATATACAAATCTATACCACAGATAGAAGAACCATATCTGTTTTTATTTTATTTAACCTTTATTTAACCAGGTAAGTTAGTTGAGAACTGATTCTCATTTACAATAACAATCTGGCCAAGAGGCAGCATACAGATAGAAAAAATAACAGCACAAGTTGCATGTACAGCAAACAACAGAACAGATTATATATACAACAAACAAACAAACAAACAAACAGACTGGACAACAGAACCGATCACAGTGATATTAACAAACAGAAAAGCTAAAAACAGGTGTATCTGTTCAGAAGTGTAGCGGTATGGATGAAGTGAGTTTTAAAGATCGTTGCAAAGAATTTGTAGGGTGTTTTAGTTGCAAAGTGGATGGAGGCGTGTTTAATTATGCAGGGTGTCCCAAAAAAATGGACATAATTTGAGACGTCCATATCGGAGTGACTACATGGTCAGGAGAACTGATACTTAATAGGATTCGTTTTGGACATAAAACGTTTTATTCGACAAATTTCAAAGGGAAAATTCTGGGGGATGGTCATTTTCTAATGTTCCAAAGTTATTACGTGCGTCGCTTGTGACGCAGCACACATCCGGTCAATAGTGGAGTTCCTTCTTCACTCGCTGCAGCATGTGTGATGTAACGTTCTCCAGAGCCTCAGTGATTCTCCTCTTATTCACACACACATTGAACGTCTGTTATAACTTTGGAACATTATAAAAGTACCATCCCCCAGAATTTTTCGTGTGAAATTTGTAGAATAAAACAGTTTATGTCCAAAACTAGAAAAGACCTCCACCAAGGCCGATCAGTCTTACACCCCCCCCCAACCAATCACCACCAAAATTTAATCATTGGTTCCTTGTGCCTTTGTGCCATTTTTTTGAGACACCCTGTATATATAACATATAAAGGATATACACCCCTGATCAAAATTTTAAGACCCGTTGAAAAATGACCAGAATTTACATTTTGCACTGTTGGATCTTAAGAAAGTGTTTCAAAATGCAAGAAGAAGAAATGGGAGGGAGCCATAAAAGACATTTGAGTGAGCAATTTATTGAAAGTGAAGTTCCAGACAGTGGATTCCAAATGCCGGTCTTACTGCGTCCGACCTCAGCAGCGATGGCGTGTTGCGAGAGGCCTTGTTTTTGCAGCTCAACAATCCGACCACGTTCAAAGAGAGAAAACTTTCTTTCCTTTGCCATCAGGAGGTCATGACAGTGTGAAAATGACACTGGATCCACATTTTTGCACAGATTTTGACTTTTAAAGGCTGTGGTCTTAAACTTTTGATCGGTCGATGAATAGGCTATTTCAGTTTATTGTTTTCGAAAAATTGCTCACTCAAATTTTTTTTGGTCTCATTCCTGTTTCTTCTTTTTGCATTTTGAAACTTTACTTAGAACCGTCTTAAGATCCAACAGTGCAAAGTGTATTTTCTTACAATTTTTCAAACGGTCTTAAAATTTTGATCAGGAGTGTATAAAATGTGACATGACAATTACACTTACGAGTTTGTGGGTAGAAGCTGTTCCTGAGTGTGTTTGTTTGTTGCCCCGCCCCCTAAAGGGTAAGCGAGAGTATTGTTTTTGTTTTTTTTTGTTTCTCAGTATGTTTGTCTGTTTGTCAGCAACTTTACGCAAAAACTACTGGACCAATTTCCATGAAATTTTCAGGAAAGGTGCGAGGT
>JAPTYQ010000007.1:20396720-20411910 GCA_029814465.1 Ostorhinchus cyanosoma
CCTGGCTCCGAAAAAAAAACAAAACAAACAACCCCCCCCCCCCTGTTTTTTGACAACAGTTTTTTTTAATGGTGGGTAAACTGAACACACACAGAGTTGAAGCTGAAACATTCTTTCTGTGAGGCTAAAGTGCTAACCCAGGTTGGCATTTCCTCCAAAATCCAAACAGAAATGCAGAAAAAAAAACTAAAACAGAAAGAACACTATTCATAACACATATATGCAGAAGATGACAACATGTCAAAATACAAAAATAAATCAATATATGAAATTGTTCCAATCCGTTTTTATGTCCTTTTGGCATTCTCCCCACCAGTCATTCACATAATTGTTGGGTTATTTATATTATGCTTGGCACAAATAAACCAAGCAGCTCAGCTTTGATTGATGGTTAATTTCTATCCATCTTCCTCTTGACCACATTCCAGGTTGAAGTGTTCAAGTTTGGATATTTGCAGATCTTTTTTTTTTCCAGAGCTGTATATTATTATTATTATAATAAAAGTTGAATCCGGGTTGAGTCTGGAGAAGTTGACTGGATTGGTTTTGTCACAGTTGTGCCCTCATGTGGATTCTAACCTCCTTTGCATTGCCTTCTTCCTGCCTCTATTGAGACTCATGTGCTGTTGTGTTGTTGTTTTTGGAGTCCCTGGAAGCATCATATGACAAGTCGTACTATGACAGAAGCTAGCTGTTCCACTGCAGTCCCAAATACACTCAGTACTGCTATTCCACAAGGGCATGATCTAGCTGTCCCCCTCAATGAAGCTGTGGTCTAACTCCAAACAACGGAATAAGTCTTAATGAACTGTGCAGCTGAGATGAGGCTGGATCTGCTTTTCTCAGCTCTATATTCCCTCTCAGTGTTATTGCACAAGTTAGTTCTTGAGAGAAAAACCTTTTTCGACTCGGTATACTTCACTCCTCATGTACTTGATTATACCTTGTCTGCCTTTCTTTTTTATTTTTGTCTTCTGCGTGAATCCCTCACATCTGCATTCCCTTGACTGCTAGTCAACGGACATTACAGAGGTTGTATCAAACATACGTAATTACTCTACATTCATAACTAGATGTTAGACAGCACCAAATAGAAGCTGAAAACATCCTCAAATCATTGCTCATCCTAACATCTTCTACCATTTTTTTTTGTTCTGCACTGCAAAAAATCCAAGTCTTGCCAAGTGCATTTTTCTCATTTCCTGTCAAAATATTCCATTGCACTTAGAATAAAATAAGGCATAATCACCTAAAGAGTAACTTTTCAGTGAGATATAAGAACGGATTTTTAGACAATAGATCTTGAAAATCTTATTTCAAGAAATCTTACCAAGATAATTTTCACTTGTTACATTGGCAGATTTTTTTTTTTTGCTTGAATAAGCCCAAAAAAAAAAAAAAAAAAGTCTTGAATGATGCAAAAAAAAAAAAAAATCTGTCATTTGGACAAGTGAAAATTATCTTGGTAAGATTGCTTGAAATATGATTTTCAAAATCTATTCTCTGAAAATAAGTTCTTATATCTCACTGAAAAGTTACTCTGTAGGTGATTATGTCTTATTTTAAGTGTGATGAGATACTCTTGGACACTTGGTAAGATTGTGATTTTTTTATTTTATTTTTTTCCAGTGCACTGCTTATTTTTTAGGGTATTTTTGCACCAGCATAAGACATAAGGATGAAGAGTTACTTTGAAAACCACACACAAGCTGTTAATACACACCAGCTGTTAATATGTATGACTGTTGCAAAAAAAAAAGAAGTCAAAATCCTACATCGATTATGAGAGAAGTTTAAGGTAAGATAGTAATAACTGCACTGATCTTAACTGCATCATAAAAAAATGCAATAATCAACAGACAGGAGGGATCAGAGGCCAGTTTTTATGCTTAAGTCTAAACCAGCTCAGTGTTTATGTGGTTGTGAATCTGATCGGAGCATTTGCACATTAGCAGATGTTAACTGTTGGAGTGTGAGTAACAGTGACCCTCACTTGCCTCGCTTTTTTTTTTTTTATCACTTCTATGTGAAAATATGCACTCAAACACTTAATCCTCAGTTTTTCCTCTTTTTTATTTATTCATTTTAGATTCACTGCAGCCATCTGAATTACACTCGCTCCTTTACCTCTCTCTTCACAGACACTATATAATAGTAAAAATAAGTTACTCATAATCACATTTTGTTAGATTCACTCTAAACACAGACAATTTTTACCGTCAGATATTATTGTGTAGTGACTTGTAGAACTGCTTATTGACGGTGAGGTGAGTAGATAATAAAATCCAAGAGAGTAAGACAAGAGAGCTTTGATATTCTCCAACACACCCATCCTCAGTTGTTTGAAGACTGTTCTCATTTCCACTTAACTTGATCCATCCAATCTCCTCATCCTTTATTTTCATTATTGCAAATGCGGTTTGGTGGACTGCATTGGATTTGATCCATAAGTCATTCATACTAATTAGATTTCACAGTTAAACTGGCAAATGCTTTAAATGCAGTATGCAGTCTTTAGGTGACGGGCAGAATCTAATCACTTCCTAATTAGTGACTTTATAACAGAGACACAGAATGACATTTTCGAGGCTTGTCAGTTTAGATTTGCGTACATATGTTCCTCTCCTTTCTTGTGTGTGATTTGTTTTGGCTGTCTGTCTATTGCTTCCCACCACCCGGTCCTACTGTGATCAGCTATGTCAAAAAGACGCATCAATATTAATCATTAAAGTTAATAAGGAAATCAGAAGTACTCTCAGCTGCTCCAGGGTCATCATTTATCATGAACTGGCTTGTGTAGAGGGTTCGCTTTGGGTAACGTGGATGTATCTGTACAGTATGTGCTTATGTCTGATTTCAAGTTGCACCTTTAATTTTGACATAATAGAATCACCAATCGGCGATCATTATAAGCAGAGAACTTGATAATTAGAGGCTCCATGCGCTCATGCTGTCATCCACTTGGGTTGATGAAAGGTTTAAGAGTTCAGTAAATACTTGAAGATGTAAATATCCTGATGATGATCTTTTGATGAACTGAATAATGTAAGTTTAGTCTAATGCCATACCCATTCAAACTTAATTTATTACTTTGCCAAGGAGGTTATGTGATCACACTTGGTTGTATGTCTATCTGCAGGATTATGCAAATATATCATTTATGCAAAACTACTGCACCAATTCTCATCCAACTTGATAGAAGTGTAGGGCACAGGCCAAGGATGGGCCCTTGAAATTAAATAGCAGATGTACAAAAATGGGTGGAGGCTGAAATTGTTTTTCACTCTCTTTATTGCTGAAGAGCCCCCGGCTACAGTACTAGTCTATGGATAAAATGTTAAAGATCATATTATGAAATCAACCATGTTCACGAAATAAAGTTTGTTCGGGGAACTTTTCCAATAGGACTCTGTTCAAACAGAAAAGCCTCTGGTCTCCTTTCAAAGGCTCCAAAGCTGTGACATATTTACAGCCAACAACTGAAATCCTCCCTCATTAGTTGGTTCATTTTTGATTAGATAAACCATTGGCACCAACTGACACAAAGGAGGAAAGCATAAGTTGTAATTTGTGCTTTTGTGGTTTGTTAATATTGAGGAACAAGAGGAAGAGTGGACTAATGGCCTTGGCGGATATGCACGCCCTTCTGAGGGACGCGCTTCGTTCCTTCATGTGGAAATTATAATGTCAGGATGTCGCTGAAACCATTAGGATTCATCCTGTTTGGGGACCGAGAAACCAAAAATTGGACAGGGATATTTTGCACAAAACTGAGGCTAGATAGAGATATAGACAAGATATATATGTTAAAAAAAATACACAATCCATTTTTAACTTCAGGTCAGCAGTGATTTAAAGATATAATTGACTCAAATTTTCAATCAGTTTTAAACATTTCAACATTTTTACTAAGAGATTCTCAGGATACTTCTCCCTTTGTTTTATCCAAAGGATACGAATTCCCCCTTGAAGACATTTGTTAAGACTGAATTCATTCCACATCAGACAGTGATACCTTTACAACATGCCTATGTGCGTGCCAGTCTATCTGTTATATCTGTCTTTTTCCACGTTTATGTAAGCATCGTTATGTCATGTGGTGATTCATGCATGAATTTCCCCAGTGGCTGTTTTTTGTTGTCAGTCATGGAAAGCTCCAGAACTAATTCTGATTCATGTTATAAGAAGCTTTGTGTATATTGTATATACAATATGTAGGACACGTCGAAGTGTAGGGTGAAAGTAATAGAGGAGGAAAGGGGGATAAACATATCTATGCATCGCAGAGTGCATGAACAGGATGTCTCAAATGGAACGGAAACTCCTGTCTTTAAGGTCGGCAGCTCTTTCATCAACACCTCAACACTACAATTAACTCAGGTTGAGCATATTTAATGAGTGTATGTGTTGGTATATTTGCCTTTTTCATCCTACTGGAATGTTACTGTTAAAAAACTGCCTGTAACAGTTCATTTTGATGCTGTTTATTTCTTCAGATGGTGCTATTACCCTATAGTTTTTTGTTTTTCTTTTAATCCTGTGCATTTGTGTTTTGCAAATTATATTTTCTAAAAAACCAGTCAGTTTGTTGTTTTGTATATACGCCTCCCAGAAGATGATACCTCTGATGCTTAATTTTCTACCTCTGTCTGCACAAAACTATCCATACCAACTTTTATCTCTGTTTTTAAAACTAATGGCCAGATTTTCAGCCAATGAAAATCTCCCAAGAAAAAAGAATCCTGATTTCCAGAGCATCCCATGACACATTATTTCTCCTGTGCATAAACAATCAAAGTTTATTTCCAAAATCAAAAGCTAATTGCATGGTTGTGGCTGTAGCTTTCCTGAGAAATATTCTCTGAGGAAGTCCAAGGAATTGATGCATTTAACATGTGCCAGCAGGTTGTCTGAAATAAACAAAGAGCCCGGATCAGATGGAAAATTAAGCTGCTCAAGAGTTGAATTAGGCTGAAGAAAAGCTGAGTGGATTTTGACAGTTGTGACATGTAAAAGGACCAGAGAAAAATAATGAAAAGGTTACAGTTTCATTTTAAATAAAGGATGACTATCATCTGTGCTAAATAGTTAGTTAGCATCTCTGAGGTGTAAATTAAGGAACATTTTGGCACCCTCATTTGGCAGACTGTTTTTGTTTTTTGTTTTTTTGCTTCAGTGCTAATGGGAGAGACGTCACATTGGGATGTTAGTCATAAATCAAAAAGCAAACCAAAAAAAAAAAAAATACTCTTTTGAGTATACTCTTTGAATTAACAAAATTATTCTCATCATACTGTAGGTTGCATTGAGAAAGAAAATGTAATTAGGCCTCACAAATTCAAGCTGTACTCTTCATGAAGCCATGCTATTCATGAAGTTCCTTCTACAGTAAAGCTCCAGGCAAGAACAAAGAATGAAAGAAGCACAATTTGAAAGTGAATGCATTATACAAAAAGAAAAAAAAATATTGTTAATGACTCAGATTCTTCTCAAATGTAATCCACCCTTCCATTTCATAGGGCACATTGCGCAGTCAGAGAACTGAAAGTCATAGTTAACTTCAGATGGATGCATACCAAATGATGTACAGCTTCTAAGATTAATCACTGAGTAACCTTGCTTCGACGCTTAATCTGGGATTAAGGTATGATGCCTGCTGCCAGTACGTGACAGCTATGCATGAGCTTCTGTGGCAATTTTAGGCTCTAAACCATTTCTTATCCTTTGCAAGGGAACACTGCCTTCTATACTGAATGTTGTATTTGGGATTCTATGGACCTGATAAAAATAACATTGTTTTTTTTTTTTATATCGTTCCTGAATAAGGTTCATAAAAAGATACAGTATTTTTTTTTTTCTTTCTTCCTTGTCTTCCACAGGCACTTGGCATGAAAGAAGTTTCTGCAAAATTATGGAGCACATTTTTAGGAGAATTAGATTAGTCCTTGTGTGTATTGAACAGGTTTGATCAACGACTTCCCATCCTGCAATTTTTTGTTTTGCAGACCTTTGTGCTTATTCATGCTCTGTATATTCAGTGTGCTGTCTACCTGCTGTCAACCTGATAAAGGGTCACAATAATGGAAAGCAAACCTGGATAATGAAAAAGACACCGGTGTGGTTCTCTTTAATTTACATTAAACATAGCACCTTGCAGTATTTTTTTTTTTGTCTGGTTGTTTGTTTTAAACCATAAAGTCCTTAAAATGAATAATTGCAGTTGTGTACCAATTACTTTAAAAAAAAAAAAAAAAGAGTGTAGTGGTGCATTCAGAAAGGATAGAATCATGAAGGGGGGCATTTTTCAAGGATTAAAGCTGTCTTTACAGTTGAATGAAATCAATTTGCAAACATAAACTGGATCGCATTCTGAAAGCATCTAAAATTGCTGTTTGTCCTTAAGGGTAAGAAGTGAAGCGTCACTGAATTAAAAAGGGGGAAAAAAAAAAAACAATGTATGTTTCCACAGGGGATATTACAAGACACTTAGAATCCTTATTAATTTTTTTTTTTTCACTCCAGCTCAGCAATGAATTTTGCAATGTAAAGCAGCCAAGCACTCAGGAATTCACGCTTAAATGAAAAACATCGTCCTTTCTTTTTATTATTCTTTTATTCTTATTCACCTCTGAGCTCTGGGTGGAATAAAACTATCTGTTGATGTTTTTATCATCGGTCAAATAATGGCTGAAAACTTGTTATTGAAATATAAAGAAATAAATGATAAAGAATAAAAAAAAAAACTTTAAGGCCACAAACTTCAACTGTAGCATTAAACTTGCAGTTATGTGTTATATTTTGTTTCTTTATTAAATGTTTTAAGGTAGGAATTAAAAGAGAGAGAGGAAAAAAACAACTTTTGTGACGGGTGTTAGAAAAGAGAGTTGATGTATGCACTGAGAATTATTATGAAAAGGTTTTGAGATAGTGTATGCTGTTTAGCCAGTATAAAAAAATTATACTTTTCACTTTCTGTTTGTGGAGATACAATTTTTTATAATGACAACAATTTGCTTAAAATATATACAATATAGTTCTTTGTCCATTTTATATATGCACTTATCTTGTGCAAGATCACCAGGACCTGAAGCTTATTCATATATGCATTAGAAAAGACACTGGGTGCAGCTTCAACAGGTCACCAATCTATTTCAGAGAATATCTATGTTTTAAACAATGGAAAAATATGGTAATAGCTTTATACAGTTGTACCGCTTTGGGGTGAAAAGATGTAGTGAGATGTTTTTTTTCTGAAATGTTTATATTACATTTGTTATATCTGTGTCATCTACAGTGCACATACTCAGTAGTCCTTTTTATCACAAAAGATGAAAAAAGTAAACAATTTCCTATGATGAATAATCTACTTTTTTTTTTTTTTTAATAAGTGTCTTTAGTATCATTTTCAGGTGTTTTTCATACACACTGCAAAAATCTAAATTACCAAGACTTTTTTTCTTTTTTTTCTTAATTCAAGCAAAAAAAAAAAAAAAATCTACCAATGGAACAAGTGGAAATTATCTTTGTAAGATTTCTTGAAATAAGATTTTCCAGATCTATTGTCTAAAAAAAAGCTCTTTATAATCTCCCTGAAAAGTTACTCTTTAGGTGATTATGTCGTTATTTTAAGTGTGATGACATATTTTAACTAGAAATGAGGAAAAATACACTTGGTAAGAATGTGTGAAATGTGAATTTTTCCAGTGAAGTAGCAGAAAAAAAATGTAGACCATCAAAAGTCATCACAAACAACGAGTATGTAATCCAGTACTAACTCCTGTGTGCATCATGTGACTAAAACAGACCGAAAAGCACAGTTTTTATCAGTACAATGCCATAGATGTTGGTGTAAGAACTGAAATGATTTTGGTTATTATCAAGAAAACATGGAAAATGGATAGATATCAACTCTTAAATTAAACTCTGGTATGTCATCACACATGCACACACTCTAAACAACTGTTCAGGGTGGGGGCTGGCACTGAGGTTAGTGCCCGCCCCTTGTAGGCGGGGCAAGAGAGAGAACAGGGGTAAGTATAGTCATTAGAGCTTCTTCATTTGAGGCCTGGTAGATGTGTGGTGGGACTGCTTGGACTGTGCAGGTAAAGGAGCGTTGGAGATCTTTATTTGGTATTTTGAGAGGAATCTAACTTTCTACTTAATTCTTAAACCGAACTGTGGTGCAGCTGTTTCCGCTATCAACCCAGTTAAGTGTTTTGAAGGCCCATGCTGAAGAGGCAGCCCGCAGATCATTTGTTGTTTTAATCTGCCCACAACATAGGCATCATTACAGTAGTGATTTGTCCAACTTAATCCCTTAGGACATGAGTCAGCCTTCCCCTTTTCTCCCCTTGGGCTGCAGTATTAGTCCGTCAGCTCCACCGATGCCAGTGTCTCGAAGAGGTAACAGTAACTTTTAGTAATGTAGGAGGGTTATTCTGTCTGAGGCATGTTTGTTAGTCAATATAATGGCTGTTTCCCTTTTCAGACTTATTGCCAGACTGCTGCTTTGCCTGGACCGAAGTGCCGTGCAGTCCAGTTGAAGTCTCATTATAGTCTTTTTTTTTTTTTTTTCTATGAATGTAGACTTAACCCAGTTCATCATGAGCAGTCCGCCGTCTGTCATTGTTTCTCTGCCATTTGTTTTTATCGTGTGATCCGATTGTGGCAACTCACTGGAAAAATCAAAATCTCACCAAGTGTATTTTTATTATTTCTAGCCAAAATATGTCATCACAAGGCATAATCATCTAAAGACTAACTTGTAAGTGAGATATAAGAACTTACATTTAAATAATAGATCTTGAAAATCTTATTTCAAGACATCCGATCAAGAATTTTCACTTGACTTTTTTTATTTTTTTTGCTTGATTCAAGATTTTTTTTGCTTAATTCAAACAAAAAAATGGCCTCTGAGTGTAGTTTGTAGGGTTACTTCAACTGCTTCACTGATGCAGGGGTGCACGTGGTGGTTACTATTGGGTCTTGTGCTAGTTTCCCTGCAGTGAATCCTCTGCCTGATCCTTTTTCCACTTGCAGATAGTGTGTCTTACACATCCTGCTGGTCCTAATTTATTGTAAACTGTCATATCGCTTACTTTGCAGTTTTTAAATACTTATTAGTCATGCAGTATTAAAGGCATTGTTTTAAAACTAATTATTCTTCCCTGTTATCATCAGGTCATCACCATCTCTTGACACTATTTTGCATAATGAACATTGTCATTTAGACTTGAATGCACATCTCTGGCTCTCCTTGTACCTGGGATAAATTAGTTTGGTACGTTTATGCAGAGACCCTCATACTGGGGTTCATCACAATTGCAGGGTGTCCCAAAAAAAAAAAAAAATTATACAGATTTTAGCAGCTGATAAGTCAATTGTTTGTTTTTTCTTTGCAGATTAAACCCATTGGAATTAATGACTGCAGCCAGATTAAACTTTGAAGAAAGGAAATTCATTCTAAAATGCTACTGCTAATGCTATTTGCACACAAATACCAAGGGAATTGTTTTGTGACGTGTTCGATTGCATTGGTTCATTTGTCAGCAGTGTCTGGACCAAACAATAAAATGACGTCTGTAATTTCTATAACATTTTGAAAATTAAATGAAGTTTAATAAACACCTACTTTACAATTATTTAAAGTGTGTATACATTTTTTTGGGGGGACACCCTGTATAGTTGTCCAAAACAAATATACCTTTAATTGCATTAAAATGAACATGAAACTGAAGAAAACAAGGGCGGTCTAATAATTTTTTCCACAACTGCATATCAGAGTGTTAAAGCATACTGCGGCGTGAAATAGCAATAAACATCATGATTTCCATACCACCATTTCCTACTAAGGTGTATTAAATGTAGAATGGTTGCATCACCATGTTTTCATTAGGATCTTTCGACATTGCATAAGAAAATTTAATAAATTGCTCTATAGAAAATATAGAGTGAAATGTGTGAGGCCTTTCATGAGGATTGAGCTGAACTTGGCCTGGGGGGGAATCTCACATATGCTCATGGGCATTGCAACTATTGGGTGTTGTAATACCCCCACTTGCACTGAAATATAACATTCCACCCTATATTAGTAAAATTAAATAACCTGTCCTTATCCAAATCCTATTCAGATTCTGCCTCTCTCAGAACCGTATCTCACTGACACACACAATACTGTACTTCAGTGTAGATTATATCTCAGTCTCTAAATCCAAATCTTCAAGTCTTTTCACTTCTAATGCTTCCTAATTGAGTGAAATTACCTAGAAGTGTCATTTCGTCCTTTAGTAAGTTCTCCTTTAGTGCAGCATATTACAGTATCGGAGTATTCTTTGACAAGGTTATAATAGTTTTGGATTTACTTTTTTTTTTAAATCATAGTTCAGTTTTATTTAGTTTGGACTTTTTTCTCTAATTCAATAACTTTTTTAATGAATTTTTAGAGCAACTTTGCTACTTTTTTTTCTAAATGCTTAATATTAGTTTAGTTTTAATCTTAGTTTGTTCATATCTTTTATCCCATTCAGAACACGGCTGCTTTCTCCCAACTTGTTGCCAGGTAAAGTGAGGATGAGGAGACGGCTCTAAACGACAAGTGACGGACCGTGAAGTGCCGTATGATGCCACCAGCTAAAATTGCTCGAGCGAAATAAATTGATTTCATATCAATCTGACATTGACACAAATGAAGGGAGTTTTATACATTTTGTTTAGTTTTGTTAGCACATAATAGTTTCAGTTAGTTTTTTTCTTTTAATTATATTTTTTGCCATTATATTATATATGAATATGAATTCCTCATATTTTAATACTTCACTCCTTGTAAGATATTTAAAACCTGGATCATTCACTTTATATAAATCTGCATACATCTCTAGCATTATATCAATGGACACCATTACTATGTTTTCAGGTTTAAAATGAGTCACCAACCATGTCTATTGATGTTTGATATGACATTCAAACATACATAAAATTCACTCTGACTAATGCAGTTCAAGGTTCAAAGTATATTCATTATCTCCAAAGGGCAATTTGTTTTGTAGCCAGCAGAACAATCAGCAAGCAGACAGACAAAAACAAATACAATAAATACAACAATACGGGGATAAAAATCTGAGTGTCATTAAGTAGCCAGATGGCAGATGGAACGACTAGTGCCAGGCACAACAAACCCCGCCCCTCGCACATATTGCAGCATATTTTGGCATTGATCCAGCTGATGTTGTCATGTCTATGCGTGTACTGTTGTCAGCATATCATTTGCCTCTATGTATGTGTCAAGTGTGAAGCAAATTGAAATAAAAATTGATGTTTTTATAGACATGTGCAATTTACCATTGTAAATAAATAGGAGGAGAAAAAGAAAGAATGCATAAAATATTTGAACTTTGACCTGCTTTTCCCAAAATGTAATAATCACATCCATTCTGGGTCACTGGCAGTCTCAGTTTGGCATGGATTCAACCAGTTGTTTGGCTTCTACAGACATGTGAAATGTTGCCGATTTTAACTAAATGAGCAAAAAAAACATTTTGAAAAATTCATTAAAAAAAATATGAACTTTAACCTACTGTTCCAAAAATATAATCAGATCTAGTCTGAGTCACTGGCAATCTAAAAACCCAGTTTGGTATGATTTCAACCAATAGTTTTGCTGCTAGAGTATTAACAAACCAACAAACCGAACCAAAAACAATACCTTTTGCCTCCACTTCGGGGGGGCGGGGTAATAAATGATTTTTTGAACCTATTGGTTCTGCACAGCGGTTGGCTGTAGCTACAACCTGATAGTTGTCACAGTTTTTTCTGTGCATGTGTCAGAAAAAGTCCCAGGATGTTTTCAAGCGCTTCAGCGTTTAATCCATGTGTGAAGTGTCCTGTGACATCTGAAATTAGACCCGCAGAGCTTGCATTTGACTTCACTATTAAAGCACTTCCATTCAGCCTCTGTTTTTGGGTCTTTGCTATGGATGGACTTTGTTCCATTACTAATTGTTCTCATTCAGCCACAATCACAAATATCCAAATCCAAACTTAATACTGCATCTGTTAACAAAAGTATTTTCAAAGCCTGTGACTGCAAAATATGCAGTTAGTCATTAAGGAGCATAATGCAGGAAGTTTAGGATCGGTTGATATTTTCTCAAAGGGAAATTACTCACACATCCACACACATATCCACTCTTAAAAAAGCATAGGCTACATGGTAATGTTAGCTTGAGGTGGTTGAGCTTTTGATAAAGTATGACCTGGAGAAGTTCTGGAGCTCATGGGATTTGAATTACTTCAAAAAAAAAAGGAAAAAAAAAACAGTATAAATAAGCCCCAGGAGGGCTCACACAAACATATACTCACCCACAGATGCTGGATAAACCCTTCTCAGTAGTCTTCACTTACACAAACTAAGTTAGAGGCGTCAGAAACTCTCACAAATATTTCTCTATAAAACTTAAGCACAGACGTTTTTTAAGCAAAATGTTTATGGCTGCATTTTTCATGGAAGTGATTAGAAACAAACTTGTTACTGTGTGCACTGTGCAGACTTTAATTTGGCCCATTACCACTGGCTAAACAACTAAATGTGACCTGTGGTTCAAGAGTTTGGGTTTGAAGATTATTCCAGGGGATTATGTGCCAATTAAACTTACAGACTGTGGAAATATAATTGTCCCTCATTGCTGGAGGGCGGCTCTGTGGGCAGGTGGCAGAGGAGAAAGCATCGCAATGCAGTTCACTGCTGCCTCGCAAAATATTTGGCTCTAAATAGGATGGACTGTGACACTTCAGACAAAACAATTAAAAAGACTGATGCGATACGTACTTGAGATACACGGTAATTGCACCGTACCTTAGCTGGCACACAGTTTAAACACGTAACCGGTTAATGATCATCTGACTTCATGCAAATATCCAGAGCTTTTAATTCATGTTGGACTCACAAACACTAAGATGATTAAAAAAAAAAGTTCGAATTGCATTTTCACCTACTATCATCATTCCTCAATTCCTTCTTTATGCAAGTACTATGCAGGAAATGATGAAGCACAAGTCTAGACACCAAACACAGAGCTCGGAGCTGCTGCTGTTCCGTATTTACACTGAAACAAACTTCCCTGTGTGAGCTGACTGACTGAACTGTACAAGCAGCTATCCACATTTAAATAGATTTGTGTCTACCTTTATTTTGGTGAAGGTACAGCATTCCCTTGGCATGCTGTGTTTTTAATGTCAAGAGGCACAGACATAATAAGGGCTGTGTGGATGTTTTCCATTTTATGTCTCTTCTGCTCTTGTGGTAACATTAAGTTGCTCACGTTGCTTCCTTGATGATCAGTGGTCTGGAATTAAACTTGTGTTTGTTTGAACAGAAGGTCCCTGACATCAATTATACTTCTTAAAATAATTTTTCTTTATATATACAGTTTCCTTGGTGCAAGCACTTTGCCTTTAATGTGTATCTGACATGCTCTCAACCAACTCCACACTCCTCGTGGACTCCCTGCTGTCACTTCCTGAGGGCAGTTTCTTTCCCTCATGATCACATCCTCCTTTGACATAAGGGGAATATATTACCATTTTTTGTGTATCTTGGATATTGCTTCAGCTCTTTTCGTGTTTCATAAAAGTTTTGCATAGTCCACAGAGTCACAATCACCAGTTATGACGACACCAATGGCAAATCTATTAAGGACCGTAGGCAAAAATTCCCAGCCCCCCCCTCCAACTGGCACTCATCATTATTATTTCACATACTGAAATCTACAGAATTCTTTTTTTAATTATTATTTCAAATTCTAATATGACTATAAAACATTGAAATAAAAATCAGCACATTAAAATCCTAAATGCAAAACCAAATAGCTTCAGGAAAAAAGGATTCAAATGACTCTCCTGCAAAAGTTACAATAAATTCCGTTTTTACAGTTTTTTAATGGTCATTAACTGCTCCATCTGCCTCTGTCTCCTTTTATTCTGTCATCTTCATTTTTTGTTTCTTTTCACCTACTGATAGATAACTCTTCATTCATTTTCCTTCACTGACTTTACACTGCATGCAAGTTGACGGACTGTCATTGGGCCCTTTAGGGTAGTTTTCTACTGAGATGTTATCGCATATCGTCTTTTGATTATTTAAAAGGGACAGAGTTTCAGTCTTGGCAGTTATTTTTGAGACATTGCTATGGAAAACTAATTGCCTGGGGCCTCGAGTAAGCTGCCTGCTTTGCCTGTTTACAAGCTGTGTTGGATGACCTGGATCGTAGTGACCTTGCTAAGTGCGAAATGAAAAAAGATGCCGAAGACATAATAAGCTGTGTAATATCTGTTAGTTCCTGTTTGAAAACAAACCAGTCGATCCGATCTGTGTACGTGGGTGTAGGCGAGTGGTCAAGGAAGAGTGAAGGAAGGGAGGGAGGGCGGTTAGCAAAAGCAAAACAGTGAATCAGAGAAATAAAAGGTTAATGTCTGATTGTTTCATGGTGGTTGTAATCTAATGCACAAAAAAATACACATCTACACGTTCATACACAACCATGTGGGAAGGTTCTGAGTGAATGTAACTGAAGTGCACTCTTCATCCTGAAGCCCTTCAGGGGTCAAACAGGCACACATACTCACTTCAAATTCGTCACATCCTCATGCTTGGTCAGGTTGTCACATTTCAATGCAGAGAGTACCCCTAGAGCGCATTTTTGATGTACAGGATAGGTGCCATCTTTCAATTGGTATTCTGATGGAAGTCTAGGCATAGTTAGACTTTTCTGAATTTAAGCTAAAAACCAGGAAGTGGCAAAATAGGTGAAGACAGAAAACACACAAATAAACACATATATATATATATATATATATTGGTACCCTGTAAGTCTTAAGTGCCACCACAACCATCCCTACCCTCTCATGTCCAGGGGTTTTTCTTTTGTTTTTGTTTTTTTTAATTTAATGACATCACCGAGCCCGTGTTGTCAATATGCACTGACTTCTCTTGGTACCGTGCATGTCAAAAATGGATGCTATAAGGGGTACCCAAGGTGTTAGAAACAGACACCATGGGGTCAAAACCAAGCAGCATTATTTTATGACTTGTAGATGAGAACAGGCTTCTCAGATGCAAACAAGAGACCACACACACACACACACACACACACACACACACACACACACACACACACACACACACACACACACACAC
>JAPTYQ010000007.1:20455876-20467107 GCA_029814465.1 Ostorhinchus cyanosoma
TGCTTTGTTTGGTACCAGGAAGTAATGGTACTAATGTAAGAAATGATGTTCAAAGGGTTAATGTGGATGTGGACAGGAGTCTGGATCAGCACTTATGTTGGTCTAATGTTCTAAAATATATGTTCCTTTCACATTACATGAGTTTTTCTTGTATTTTTATATATATTTCTTGTATTTTTTTTTTTTTTTGCCACTTATGGGCAAGGAACCAAATATGGTAACTTCGCTCCCATTTACTTATAATGGGCGAAATTTCAAATGTTAATTTTTCAATTTACTTCAGACTTTGCAGACATGATGACATCAGCTGGGTCGATGCCAAAATAAGCGACAGGGGGCGGGGTTTGTTGTGCTTGGAACCACTTGTTCAGCCTATTTCCTGTTTTGTGCTGGTGCTGGTGAAGTTTTAAGAGTTTTTGGTGAAAATTCTGGGAGGTCATGTTGCAATATAGCATGAATAGTCACAGAAAGATCAAATTTGAATAGATGATGACATGCATGGTAGTGTACAGTAAATAAGGAATGTTTTTCTATCTATCAGGATCTGTAAGGCTGCAGGTTTGCTTTTGATATCAGAGATAACATCAGTAAACTGGTGGAACAAACAGACTTTTTTTTTATCTTGAATCTCAGATGTTCATTTCTAAATCATTGGAGGTACAGTATACAGTTATACTAGTTCTATTCCAACAGGGTTTAAGTGCACTTCTTCTTTACCTTAAATACACCGGGCATGTATGTGTAACCTTTCAATGACCTTGATTTTTTTTTTTTTTTTGCATTTGGACGGCTTTTTTAAGGATGCTCACATAATTGCTTATTGAAATGTTGACTGAAATATAATCTGTTTTTTTTTTTATTTTTTTCGTCAAAGGAATGTGTGAATGATTGCTGTAATAAACAATCTTAAATCCGAAATGACTTTGTACATTTTCCATCCAAGTCTGTAAGAAATGCCCTTAGGGATAAGATTGCAGCGATTTTCCTCTCATTTGCTTTTTTTTTTTTTTTTTTTTTTTTAAGAAAAATGTCTTTCCTGTGGGAGGACATGCTAGGCAGATTTGCCTTGTTTGCATTTAAATTTGTTTTCTGTGACGGAACAGGGGCAAAAAAAAAAAAAAAAAAATTGACAGTAGGGGAGCGATGACAGGAATGAGGACTGAATCCAGAAGGGAGTGATGTGGAGGGAAAAGTGGTCAAGCATGATAAAAGCTGCATGTTCATGTGGAAAGGCAAAGTTGAGAGTTGGCCATCTAATTTAAGCCGAGTAAATAATACAAATCCCTTGGGACATGATCTGGACAATTAAACCCTTTATTATTTTGAAAATGAGGATGGAACCTTTTGCACATCTCTTCAGGCCCTTAATGAAAGAACATGACACAAGGACATGAACGAGGTAATATCAGACTCAATCTACAAAGATAAATGAACAAAGCTGTCAACAGGAAATGGAAAATTAGGAAGATGGTGAACAGTAAGAGGAGATTAAAGGTCAGCAGTAGATGAGATTGTTAGCTCCAGGAGAAGAGGAAAGTGAATATACCGATGACAGAATACAAGATAAAAAGACTAATAATTTCCTCCAGTTTTGTGGGAAAGGTAATAAACGATCCTGTCATCACCACTATGCATCAGAGCCTTTTCTACTGCACCGTCTGCGCTGGAGTTTCCTGTCCTCACTCCGCTGCCCTGTCAACTGCCTGGTCATACATGTCAGCCTCAGTCAGGCCCAGCTGACCCCACAACCTTCCTGTAATGTCTTCTCCCACTCTTATCTATTCTTCATTTTGTCCATTTAACTGCCACTCCAACATTCCCAGGCTGGGAAGCTAGCATGACCTGATAGTGGTTCTCCTTCCTCGCTGGCAAATACCTTATCTTTTTTCCTTGTTTTCAGAGGTTAAATGCATTCGACTGGTGCGTTACATCAACTCTTGTCTCGTTATGTCATTCTGTTGCATCAGGTATTACGCTAAAATATGTCTTTGTGTTTGTGTTAATTAAAGTACTTCTTAAATTGCTGAAACACTGGGAAAAAAATGTGATTTTTTTTTTGTGTCTAATTCACTGCACTTTTTACAAGGTTCAACTGATATAATTGCTGTTCTTTTTTAAATAAGTGGTAATAACACTGTAAGCAGACAAATTATATGGAGAAAATATCAGGACACGTTGAATTTAAGTGTTTCATTGCTAATAGAGGGCCGGGCTACAAAATGATAGTGATAAATATTATAATATAATTTTCTATGGTAATAAAAAATCATTTCTGTTTGTTATGCTCTGGCTATAAATAATCATTTTAAAAGGAGAGATATTTAGCTGTTTTTAAAAAAGAATGGAATTATGCATTTTCAAACATTTCCCTGTGGTCTACATAAACTGTAAATGCTCTGCTTGGGTCTGAATTCTTCATTAATTCAACTCCACAGGTTCATCTTCAACCCTATTTCTGAGTAATGACACCAGAAAGGTAGTTTTGAGTGCCGGCCCTTTAAATGCAAATGAGCTGCTTCAAACCCCACCCCCTCCAGGTTGTAGACTGTGCTGCTCTGTTCTGTTCAGCCACTTGTGTTCACTAATACAACCAATAACTGAACATTTTAGGTAATCGCTCAAAGTTTGGACATATTTTCAGTTTGGACAACAAGCGCTGCTGCTGACAAACAATTATGTCGTACTCCGAGAAATGTTTTTCGGAAATCTTGACCGTATATGCGTAAATGTCATGGCGTAACTAGTTATAGATGTAAAAAAATTAAGCAGGGTTTAAAGCAGGCTGTAGAAATCCACTTGATTTTGGCCAGAATGAATCTAAAGATAGCTTCGCAGCACCTGAAGGGTTCAAATTCCAACTTTATGAACTATTAGAGTCTAAATACACAAATAAATGAACCAAAGACTAATAAAAGTGGGTTTAGCAAAATATGAACAACAAGAAACCATCTGGTTTGTTAAGCTCTCACTCAGCAGGGTATCTACAGATTTAAGGAAGCCAGATTTATGACTTTTTTTTAGATGTTTTTCAAGGTGTCTTTGATCAAATTTAATACCTTACATCCACAAAAAATAACAGTACAACAGACATCATAGTTATTGCCTCCATCCAATCCTAACATTTCATTTCCATTTCTCTATAACTAATGTTTCTGCTACTGGCGTTCAAGCTGCCGAGGCTCATACCTGAACCCTTCCACCTATGATTGCTGGTGGCTAAACTCATTCCCATCGCTTTTATGATAAAATGCTGAACATTAATTACAAATTTGACAAGTCCTTTAGAAAGATTTCCAATTTCAGACTTTCTGAGACCTTTGAGTATCAGATTTAAGGAATAGCTATTAATTTTAATGATAATTAAGGCCTCGATTTAGGACTATCAAATGTAAGACTTTTTAAAGATCTGCAGACACCCTGAATCAGAAAAAAATTAAATAAAATATCAGCCAGGCACTTATGATGATAGTTTTCTAGAACAATTGACATGAACATTGTATCATATAATATGACAAATCTACATTATGTGTCCTAGAACGTGTCCATATAGGGTGGTTACATACATTGTCATTCCCATTGTAATGTGATACGTGCTCACCCCCCCCCCAAAAAAAACCAAAAAAAACAGTGTTTCACAGCATAAAACGATGCCTTCTACATGATGACGCTGTAGTAAAACTCAAATAAAATAATCTTTGCCTTATAACAATGTGCAAATATTAGCTAAAGTTCCCAAGATGGAGCGTAAGAAACATCCCAGCATCCAGAGTTTGTGTCTGCTCTTATACAGAGTTCAGAATATGTATAGCGTAGCTAAATCGCAGCCATCACCTCGGGTGTATAGTGTATGTTAAAGTTTACACTCTAAGCTTATAGTCTCTGAAGGAGCAAGGACGACTGTAGCCTACAGTACTTTGAAATCTGTTTGAGAAAAATAATCACTATAGCTGCAGCAGGCAACTCTGGAAGTTGGCAGACTGAGATGACAACAACAGGATTTTAAAGAACTGTGTGTACAATAGCCAGAAATTGAGAAGCATGATGAAATATTCAGACAAGTTCATTAAATGTTATGAAACACAACAACTTATACTTTTATTTAATCTGTAGTTTACTTTGTGGTTTCATTTGACCATATTTACCATTTATGTGAACTTCATTACAGCTATAGGTTACATTTTAGCAAAAATGTGACTGAATGCAAAAATAATAATAATAAATCTAAGAAGTAATTTAGTGTTGTTAACATCACCAGAATGTTAAATAACCAGCTCAGGTGTTTAGTGTATAGGAACATCTAGGGGTATTTTAGCAGTAGATGCAGCTGTTAAAGTGTATTTAGGAGGAATTTAACATCGAAGAGAGAGGGCTGCTAAATATTTCAGTGTGATTCAGATGTTGATTTCTGGATGTATCTCCATCCAGAGACCGTTTACAATGTCTGCAGTGAACAATCTATCAGACTTTCCATAAAATAGCTGCATTATGTGAGCTATCAATGAGTATCTTACAAAAGCATTAAAGTGCAACTTTTACCATACTCACAAATAAACTCAGCAATAATAGTTTCCCCAAAAAGAGGCCTAAATGTAAAAAAAAAAAAAAATAAAAAAATAAATAGATGTACCTGCTTTTAGAGATTGCTCCTTCCCCCCCACAATAACATGAAATGCCTTCTTTTACTGTTATCTTTTCCAAGTGTTTCGGGCCAAAAGGTGCAACACATCGACCACAAAAATCAACACAACCCTGTTCTCTTCACTAATTATCTGAGAACCAATAAAGGACCTGCCAAGCGGTATAAACTGAGTTTAAGGCAGCCATGCAAACCAGCTATAACCGCTGAGTAAATCACCCCCATAATGATAAGGAATAACTTGAATCATGTCCATTCATGCACAAAAAAGAAAGAAGGTGTGGAGGAAAATTGTGCAGTGCTCCCCCAGAAGTGTAAGAAAAGAATGTAGATGATGAGCTGCCCGCTTATTAAGCAAGAGCCAGTGCAACATGTACTTCGAATTACTTTATAGTGTGAAATTTGGTAAGAAAAACTTTTGTAAGTGTACTTTATTTGCAAAAGCAGTTAAACAGTTTTATGCTGCTATGTTATTATGCAAATAAAGTGATTATGTTTTTGCCTTTCCATAGTAAATATGCATATGAATCTACAAATAATAACTGTGTCTCAATAGACGGGACAAAGGATCCCTTTTTTGATGGACGGGCTAATCAAAGCCATTCATCCCCTTGTTTTTTTTATGCTTATGGGCTGCTTATTTATTTAGCCATATGAATACCAGTGTCAACCCCCATGACCCTAGTGAAGATAAAGCAGGCTCAGAAAATGAATGAATGAATGAATGAATGAATAGTGTATGTTGAACAAGTTGGATTACATCTATGTTTTTGTCTATGATATTTCTTCCTCTGAAAATTGAAGTGTTAAAATGTACCATCAAAGAGACTTAACCTTAACCTTTGCGAGGAAGGGAGAATGATTGAGATGTAATTTTGAACAAAAAGCATTTCTGTCTTCACTAAAGTCTGTATGGAACTGAATAATTAGACTGATTGTTTTCAGTCTGAGTGACGCTTTAAGCAGATGGTTGTGTGTCATGTGATGACCGGGCTTCATTAGCATATATACATGAGAGCATGCAGTATTGGACTTACATCAAAGAAAAGCTATTAAATTAAAATAACTTAGTCTTTGAGTTTGGATCATTTATGAAATATTTAAAAATATTTCTTTCTGTGATACCATATCAGTAGCTGCTTCATCTGAAAGCTCCATGGCTTTGAAACACAGTGTTGAAAGGCACATTTGTATTTCAGTGCTGTCTGGTCATTACATAATTAGCTCTGCCCATACATATGGCTGTTTTATGTTCAGGCACATGCTTTGGGGCTTCTGTTTGTTTGGTCAACACACACTGCCTGCACACTGCAAGAGTAAGTCAGCATATGGATGATAATACAATGTTATGTCGTGATAAAAGGCCCGTCAGGTGAAGGGATGAGTAAGAATCTGCAGCTGGTTGTTTTATTCCAACCACAGAAGCATCAAACACGCAGGAACAGTTCAGCAAAATGTTCATCTGGGTCTCTATGATTCTCTAGGAGCGAACAATTTACCTGCTTCTATAAAATAAAATAAAATAAAATAAAATAAAATAAAATAAAATAAAATAAAATAAAATAAAATAAAATAAAATAAGATTAAATTAAATTAAATTATTGTTATTTCTGTATGTATTCCATTGAAATACTCCACCTTTGTGAGATGAATCATAACTTACTGCTTCATACTCCTATGGCATGATTAAAAAAAAAAAAAGTAATAATGGATGAAGTTTCCTCTTCATATGTAAATATTAAACCTTTCAGCAATTCAGGCAACAACCAGGACCACATTAAATTAATTGTATATTCACTGACCTAAAGCATATACATAAATTGTTCATTATTTCAGCAAGAAAAGCATCAATGTGCCAGAGCCATTTAAAAAGAAATTCTTAACCTGCAGGATTCTGACTCAAAGTAAACAAGCGATCTAAAATGCACAAATCAATGTTATAATAAACCTCAAAAGGTAGAACAGACTAATGTCACCTTCAGTTTTAATCAATGAGCAAAATGATGCATGTAGTGTCAGGCATGTACAATTGGCCAGAATCTACATGAAAATCCAATGGGAACTGGCAGATCATGAAATTCTTCACAATTTGTTACACTTCGTGAAAGTAATTGGCTCTTTTAGTGAACGCAAGCTTATAAATGCAGCATCTTATGTAACAAATTTTTCTACCAAACCGGAGACAATACAGTGAGCATAAAAAAAAAACAAGAAAAACAAATAAAACTGACCCGATGCAGCTTTATGCAACAGATTTAAGCAGAAAAAGAAGATAATGCCAAATACCATATGACTTCCTGCTTAACTGCTTAGGCTCAAGAATGTACTTTCATACTTTACTTTTTTTTTTTTTTTTTGATTGTTTTTTTTCAATTGTTGTTCCTTTAATCTCTCTTCAGTGCCGACTGGCTGAAGGGAAAAGTCTGGTCAGATGAAGCCAGAGGGGCGGAGCTTTCTGCCAGCAGCATCCTTAACCCTTAGGGACTGTTGTGCACGTTTATTTTTTAATCATCTTGTCTGTGTTCATGCATATGGGAAGGATTTTAGCATGACGGTGTATCTTGATACCTCTAGCTCAGCTCCTACAGCAAATCTAAAACACACCAGGTTGGATCTATTAAAGGTTTGCATGTATTAAAGTGTGTGCAAATTCAGTGCATATGAAAAAAAATGCACAAACTGATTCACAGTTTGCACTAAAAGTTGTGTCTTTAAAAGGTGCAAAATAGCACCTGACAGTCATTCAATCCAAAAACCCGCATGGCGTCCCCACTTCTAAAATAAATCCGGCGCCACTGCCCTTGTGTCTGGATCATTCCGGCGCATTGTTTGCATTAGTGCTGGCGTATCCCAGGTTGACACACATTTCACACCCAGACCGTCTCATGCTCCAAATGCCCAGGGTCCAAAAACACCTGCTCCTGTTTCCCAGAGCAGTTTATCCATGACGACAACCAGTAGCACGCCCAAAATCCTCATTCAAATAGAGCGGTCTCCAAGACTTTGCACTTTGTTGTAGTTTACGAAAGGAATCTTAGTAAATCACCGGCAACCTCACGCGCAAAATTCTGGATTACGTAATCACGCAAATTAGTACGTGCAAATTGAGATCTTAGTGGATCTGGCCCACTGTGTACAAACGTGTTAAACTTATACTATTAAGTGCAAAGACTGTGCCATGGAAGCACTTTGAAATGAATGTATGAAGGGAGAATGCATTTTTTACTCAGTGGTATGAGAGAGTATTTACACTGCACAAAAAATAATACAAATAATGCATGAAAATGTATCCTGCTGTTAATCATTGACATAGAATAATAATTCAACACAAAAAAAAAACTTTTTGCACTGTATTTTTTTCTGTTTCATCTGAAACCGTGAAAAACCTGACATTTATATGGATAAAATGTTTAGAAATTAATAAGTATATTGTTAGTGTACAAGTGGGAAAAAAAATGCTCGATGAAAGTAGAATATAAGTCTAATATTAATGTATTTATAATTGTATTTTTTAGAGCCTGCTTTTAAAAAGCTTTTTTTATCATTAGGGCACACTCTATGGGGTATTTGCCTCCTGCAGCTCTGTTTAATTAAATATTATTTAAGGTTGGAGTTACTTGTTCTTGGGTTTTATTTTGGTTAGTTTAGATGATTGTGTCAGAATTTGACGGTTCGCTGCACAGTTGGTTTCCAGGCGTCCCCCTCCTCTGTTTCTTTTTCGCTGGGGATCCATCTCCTTCACTTCACTGTGTCTTTGCGAAGAATGTAGTTTAACATTAAATCTCGGTTTTAACACTGTTGGATGTAGCATCTCAGATGGTTTCACTGAACCTCCTTCGTTTTTAGGTCGTGAACCACCAGATAATGATGTCATGTACCGTATCTTTAAAATGGGATTTAAATTATATACTGAAACATATGCATTACAGTTTGATCTTGATGACTGCATGGTTCTGTGTTATCTAAGGTAACAGCAACACAGAAATGGTTTTGCTGAATATATAATTATACTTAACAATGTGTTGCCTTGAAATATTGAGCGCATGAATAGAAAATTAGAAGTATTTCCAATGTATTATGAACAAAACAAATTCTAACAATTAATAGAAACTGACGAAAAAACCAAAAGAGGAAACAAAGAACGTGTTTTTGTAATTTACATGAAAAATTCTGTCACAACATCATTGACATTTGAACTGTAACGAAAACACATTTTGCTTTGTAAAAACAGATCTTCCTGCAGTACAGTCATACTAGATGAACTCATGACAAGAGAAGGATATATATATATATATATATATATATATATATATATACAAACGGCTGTACTCATGCCTGTGTCTGTAAGCTGTACATATGGGCAGGATTATTAAAGGAAGAGAGACAGAGCAAAGGAATGAGAGAGAGATTGACGCAGAGAGATCTCGGGATAATCAGAAAACATCTGTGAAATCCAGAAGTTAGGAGGCTGCTGTGAAGTTAAAGTGCTGTATTGATCAGAGCGTGCACTGAAGAAACATCACAAGTTTCAAGGACTTGGCATTAGAAAGTTCAAGTTCATCCAATACACAAGTCATGTACACTCACTTGCCCAGGCAAGACAGGAAACTTAAGTTTATCACAACCTCTCTGTAACATCTCTCCACTGCTCGTACCTCAGTAATGGAGGACTGTGCTGAGATAATATCAAAGAGCTGGAGATTAAAGGAAGGTCTTTGGGGCACACCAGGCAGGTGAAATGAGCAGCTGGCGGGAGAATGAATGCAATGTATTTAATGTTAATGGGAATAGGGAACCAAAATTCCCATCTGTATATGAGTATCCTGTCAAAACCTTCAATGTTCATGCTAATTAGACTGTAATTCTAAGCCTTCAAAATATGACTAACAACATATACGTTTTCTTTTTAGAATTAAAAAAAATACAACATTTTTAATAACTACACCTGCCATATTATCTCAAATAAAACCTGGCGTCTATCACAAGCTAGATTTCTACTAAAACTGACACAAAACAAATCAAAGCGTATTCTCTGTGACAGGAAAGAAAAAAAATAAATAAATGAATAAACCTCTGAACCCTGTCATATAATTTGCTACCAGTTAAACAAAATCTTTAATTTAATACATTCAGCAATAAAAATCCAGCAGTTTTCAACACTTCAAGATCACTCATATTGAGTGTTACAGTTCAATCCCAGTCACTGCAGGTGTGTGTGTTTACTTGTCTATCTATAGAGGGCTTTTATTTTGTTAAGGGAGTCCATTGCAGTAACTAGGGCAGATAAAAAAAAAGTGATTTCATAGAATTTTCTACATAGAAAAAACTGAGAAAAATAGAAATAAAAGCCTGTCTTCTTTAAATAAAGGCCTGGTACCTTCTACAGTTGAGGTAAATTAAGAGTACAGCTACTATTTGTGGAAATATTGTAATTTAATCATCTGATAATTACAGTACTTTCCACTTCATACTCTGTAAATGTAAGGGAATAAAGTCCAAACACTATCGCATCAGTGCACTATACAGTAGTGGAGAAAAAAGTTTTTGGGCACCCCATGTAATTGTGATGTGTTGCATTAAGAATAACCCCTTAAGTCATTGAACTCTGCCAAGTATTGTTCCATTCTCCACACCCACATGCTCCCCTCTGTATACACACTGTTCTGTTGAGGTCAGAATGGGATGTTTCAATAAGATTATGCCCTTTGAAACTCATCCAACGCGTGACATGTTGGAACTATCAAGAATTTTGTAGTTATATTATTTTTTTCTTGTTAACAAAAAAAAAAAAAAATCTGGTGATACGATACAAATCAAAATACTTGGATCACGATACAATATATCACGATACTGTTAACAAGGCAATTTTTTATTTTTTTTTTAAATTTCCTGGAAGAATTGAATTACACTAGAAATATGCACAAATACTAAACATATCTTTATTTGATCACAACAGGATCTAAGACAGTAAGAAGTGTTTTTAGGATGCTTCGAATAACCCTTATTTAATAAGACAGCGTTAAATAATAGTAAATAAAATGCAAACAAAAAAAATAAAAACAAAAATGAACCTCCGCATACATACCTAAAAATATCAATACATTACTTTTTAATATCAATACAATATCGTGAAGTGAAATATCGCGATATATTGCAGAACCGATATTTTCTTACACCCTGAAGAGAATTCCATCGTTAATCTGTTATCAGGTGTTCACTAAAGGTGCCATATCTGACCATATCCAGCTGTGATGTCTGGATGTTTGCCTGCTATTCTGTCAACTATTTATGTACTCTATCTGTAAAAAAAAAATGATACAGGAGCCACTTTAGCCTCGGTTACATTGGGAAAACCAGTGCACTCCTGCTCAGAGGGCTTGTCAAACTGTGCCTTTACCTCCCAACCAAGAAGACCAGAGAGCCCAGTCCGAAGAGTGACTGTGTCTGCTTGGCTGTGAGGGTAAGCTCCTTATCATGTCTACCGACTCAACACAAGGGTTTGTGCTTCCCTCTTGGCGCTCACTTAGCTATGAATTGCATTTTCAGTCTATCTGTGTAGAAAGTTTCAAGCCCCCCCAACCCCACCCCACCCCCC
>JAPTYQ010000007.1:20497389-20515645 GCA_029814465.1 Ostorhinchus cyanosoma
ACGCTATAAAACCAACAATTTACCCCCCCCCCCCCGTTGTCTTATTTAAGCAGTGTAGGCATATTGTTTTTTTTTTTTTCTCACCTAATTGTATTCATAAAATTACAGTATTCATGAATAATACAGGCGAGAGAATTGCTTGTGACAATGAATGCATTTGTAACCATCGCAGTCATGTGAGTGCTTATGCGCGTGCGTGCATGTATGACTGTGAGCCTACATATTCATGCCAGTGTGCATGCATGTGTGTCATCAGAGGCAGATGTTAGGCACATAGATTAGGTCTGGTTGGGTGTGTAATCCTGGTGTTACTGAGAACAGCGTGGATTTATAATCACCCACACAGCAACCCCTCAATAAGTAGGAACTGGGGAATGGTAATCTCCCTTACTTTTCCCACTTCTCTACTCATCTCTCGCCTTCCTTACATGATCTATCTTTCATTTCCCTCCTTCTTTATGTAACGTTCTTTCATCCCTCTGTCCATCCCTTTTCTTCCCTGCTGTGTCTACCCAGATCTGGAGGAATGTCATTGTGAAAAATAGAGCAGAGAAGAAGGGAAAAAAAAAAAAAAAAAAATGGGGGGTGTGGGGGAAGTGAGAGGTTTTAAGTGGCTTAGCTGACTCTATGGTGTAAATGCCAGATGGTCCAATGAAAAGCCAGCACAGCTAAACGGACTGGCAGGTTCTCATCAGTTTCCTCTGATGCACGATGAATAAACACAACAGTCACTTTGTTTACTGCTCTCGCACGCTGTCTCTCTTTCCCCTCACACACCCTCGTATTTGCCTTTGCTTTGACCCTGAGTCTGTCACTAGGACAGCCAGCATGTCTGGAATACGTATAACAAGCTAGATGGTCATCAAACGGGTGGCAGAAAGAGTATGTAACTTATTGGGACATGTTGCATAATCCCTGTTGGAATAATTTAATAAGCAGTGAATTTGGTTGAATAAATTGCTAGTAGGTCTTCCCTCCCTCTGACTGCACTGCGGGAGTAGCGTACCTGCAGTGTGTTGTTTACATTTTTGTTTTTCTGTGTATCACACATACAGCTTTAGGCACACATAATGTTATGTAAGATTTGCCTCTAAGGATGTGTGTGGGCTGCTTTGGGCAATGACTCTTCTCTTTCTCCATTTAAAGACCACAAATGACGGCACAGGCCCTACAGAAAAAACAAAAAACCCAAACAAATAAATAAATGAATGGGAAGTTTCAGAGAAAGCTGACATGCCACCTGCACCTCTCTGAGACCGCTGGCTGTTATCACTTGGCACATCTTTAACATATTATGCTAATTGATGAAATCTAATTTGCTGTGTTGCCTTGTTGTGACAGGCATACAGGAAACACAAATGCGGCTGTTGTGATCACATCGGGAGCAAATAAGCAGATTATTCTTAGGCTGTAAAGGTAGTAATAAAAGTTTAACTATCTCCCCAGCAGTGACAAGTTTCATCAAGCTTTATGTGCATTTTACACAGCAATGCATGCTTTCTTCCTGGGCTGAAGAAAATAACAGATTCATCTCCCTCGAGTTCTGCCTTGTACCTGTTTGAGCCTTTTGTGGTTCGAGGTTCCTGCAGGCAGAGAGAATAGAACTGGAACAAGCCAGCCAACATTTGACTATGAGCTATTTCCATCTATTTCACTGACGCAAACTGGCATGCCCTAAAAGATATATGAAATATTTCGCTCAAACATTGTAGCCACTGCTCCAAAACTGTAGCACTTACTTCGACAAAATGATTGCTGCCAGCCACTGCTGCAGCAATTGGCTATCGAGTACTTATCAAATAGTCATTTTAAAGCGTATAATGAGAGACTTTTTCTAATGCTTTTATGTCTCCTTTTCTCACCTAGAACCACATGCATGAAAACCCTTAAATCCTGACTTACATCTCTGTGCGAGTGCACTTATTATATTTTTTGGAATGAGAGGAGGCATAGTCTTTTAAGTCTGTTGAACAACTCCACTCTCTCACCAGGTTTCGCTGCATCAAAGACGTACAGTTTTTTGTGAACAGCTATGTTGGATCCACAGACAGACATCATTCATATAAAAGTACAAGCACAAATACATGCACGTGAAGACACACATCTACAATACATAGACCCATATACACCTCCACACCCACTAATTGGCTAAAATGTGCTCTATGTGACAGGGAAAATAAAACACAAACATGATCAGGGGAATGTCTGGTTGCCATGGGAATGGTTTCTGGCAGACAGTCAGCTTAGTGGTGTTTATACAAGGAGGGTTGGCTGATAACAAGGACAAAGTTTGTGTGTCAACTCTGTAGGGGGGGGAGAGGAAATAATCAAGAACGACAAAGGTTTCTAGGTGCATCTTCTTGTTAGATACAGCTGGAGTGAGTGCAGAGCAGCAATCTAGAGCACACTGACCACTGCCCGCAAACAACCTTTTGTCGCCAATCAAAAATTAATGATGGGTCACCTTCTCAGGAAGAAGATAAAGCAATTAAGAAATGTCATTGTGCTATTGTGTACAGACCGTCCAAGTATCGCTAATTAAAGAGTTTTAATTTGAATTATGTGGAGATGTGTATGCTGCATTGATAATAGAATATTATATAATCATACCCGACTGCTGCAGTGCGTTACAAAGAACTCTCCAATCATGATAATCATTTTTTAATTTTCACTTTGTCAAGATTAAAAAAAGCCAGACACTTTTTTTTTTTTTTTTGAGTGTGTAGAGCCAACTAATATTGCCACTACTGAATAAAAAAAAAGTATGTTTTCATGGTGTTTACATTGACACTGTGCTGAATATCCCCACAATGTGCATTCTGTAGATGTTGAATTTAATGGCTGTGCAATATTACATCTATCAGTCATGATGGAAAATGCTGAGGATTGATGAGGGTCGCGGCCATCCAGTGGAATAAAGATTGTATTTACCATGTTAATTTATGGAAGTTGGTGGCCTAACCCAAAATAATTTAGACAGTGCAGGATACAACAGCAGGGAGACAATTATGCAGGTTTTAAGCAAACCGACATATTAGCCAAAGTTTAAAATAAGACTCAAACTGTGCATCGTAAATAACCACTACAGTTTATAGAATGACATTCTTCTTCACCTTTGACCTATTGTGCTTGGTGGGTAAATCAGTTTTCTACATTTTAATTATAACTCTACATAAATTGGTTTAGACACTTCTATACAAACCTGTAAACTGACAATTTTTTGCCCACACAGGATTTTTTTTTCATACAAAGGTCACAACATTGTAACATATCAGTGATAAATTTGCTGAATATGTCTCATAAGTCTGGGAGACAACGGCAATGGCTTCAAACAAATCCATACTTAAATAGAGTTTTCATTTTCTGCATGCTTGGTCTCAAGACTCATAACAAATATCTGCACAAAAAGCAGAAGCATAATCTAATCTATGCAGTTCTAGATGCACAGTGTGCATAATTTGATCATTGCACTGGGTCAATATGAAAATAGATTCAAACACATGGGAACAGAGGGTACCACATAATAAGCTCGAAACATCTATTCAAGTCAGCAAAGGAAGCCATTTCTGTGGTGAATAAAAGATATTAATGACATTACACTGAAATGTGTTCAAGTGTAACACCGTATACAGGAAAATCTATTCAAGCCAACACTTTTCCCCTCCAAATATTCATCATGATTTCACAGCATTTATCACACCTATCATATAGAATATGTAATTAACACTGAGGAAGACATTGATATGCCTTTGTGTCTTCCCCGGACGTCAATGACTTCAAACTTGTTAAATGAATCTGCTGGATTCGAGTCGGCAAAAAAAAAACCAAAAAAAAAACATATAAGAAGTGTGACAAGACTGTCTTGACAGGATTAAATATTTTATGGGGATTATTTATCTCACAAACTGCGTATATATAAAACTCACCTGCAACAGAACACCTGGTACATATTTACCCTTAGGACGAATGCCATTTTCTTTCCAATAAATCTGAATAAAATATTTGCCTGAAACATGTCATATTATTTGCAGAAGCTGTTATATCTTGAGTTTTAAGTAAACACATACGTTTCTCCGGGAACTCAGCATTTTAGTGATAATTTGACATGAAAACTCAGAAGACGATCCAGCTCCAATAAATGACAATAAAGCATGGGTTCAGATCTGGATTTCAGCCTTGCCATTTCCTGTTCTGTGTTGAGTTTACATGTTGTCATGTTGTGTTCCTGTGGGTTTTTTTTTTTTTTTTGGGCACTCCCATTTTATTCCACAGTCCACAGACAACAAGGGCCAGGTCAACCGGAAACTGTAAAGTGCCCACAGGTGTGAATGTGTTAGTCCACGTGTGAGTCTGACCTGCTCTGGTTTCTCTCGCCTGATGCACGTTGGACCATGCTTCAACACCTTTGTTACACTCCAAACTCAGATAGGAATAGGCAGGAAGGAAGGATAGAATGAAAGACACTATATCATGAGGGAAACATACATTTGGCATTAATCATGATTGTGCGTGCGTGTTGCGGTTTTGATGTTTGTGTAGTTACAGCATCCTCTTAAATCTACAATAAAGTCAGCAGGGAAAGAAAGATTTTTAATTAATATTTGATTAAAAAAAAACATTATCAGCTAATCCTATTGTGGCAAGCCAATTTTTCATTTGCACAACAGCAGCTATGTAAAAAGTGTATATTACTAGCAGTTTTTATTAAAAAATTATTAGGAATCCATTAGAATTCCCTAATGGCAGTGCACCCTTGAAGTTTCTTACTTTTTAAGTGCTGTATTTCTGAGTAGACCTTCAGAGTGTTACATTTCCATTAAAATGTGTTTGTATGTGTTCGGTGTACAGTATGTTGTTAAATTACATTTATACCTGGTATCCTCTCTGTCCTTCAGGAGTAGTAGACAGATTGCCTCTGTATGTTTACATCGTTTGCTGTTTACTTTATTTAAAAGATGTGAATAAATTCTTTAAAAACCTCAAGGCAAGGACAGTGTTTTATTAGACAAAATTCTCAACTTTTGTAATTCCTTGTAAGGTTTTGTTTAAGAGACGGGTATGTGGTTAATGTGAAAATATGACGACAAACTCTGGTGTTGTGTGCTATTCTTTATGGAAGTGACTATTGCCAGAGTACTGAGGGACTACTCTTTCATTTGTCTATTACCACAGAGCCAGTCAGCGCCTTCATTATCTCATGTGTAGACTGGAAACCTGTCACCCTGCTGTCACAGCTCTGTGGCAGTAAGCATCGCACATGCCATGGGCCCATCCGCTTCCAGGAAAAGCTAAGAGTACCAGCGACTGGAAGCTGGTTTGTGCACCTATTCACACGTGGCCTCTTATGAGGAATTTGCCCAGGTTTTTGATGAATATAAATTAGTCAGTGGGACGGCATTCAGAGTGCAGAATTCAGATCATTTGATTGGCTCTGTGGTAATAGACAAACTGATATTTCGTGCCACAGTACTGAGGAGGCAGCCATTGCCTTTTTTTTTTTTTTTTTTTGTATGTTTAACTTCAATTACAAGGGTTTGAAAGGCATTTAACATGGAGTTGAATCCCATTTACATTCTAGTTGTGTGTGGAAATGTAGCTCTTATCAGTGAGGCAGTCAAACATGTGTACCTGTTGTGGATGAGTGAATCTGTACTTCACGGTCGCATTCCCACATAATTCTTAAAGCCTTTTAGCACATAGTCATTTTAGATCACATGTTAATGCCAGGTGTAAAGCAGCAAAAATGAGTTTTGTTAAAATACAGGGAGGTGACATGTTCAAAGTGTTTGACCACACTGTGATGCCTTCAGGAGCACTGTGTTTAGAACCTCATTTGATGTTTTGATGAAAGTGATGGAGTGCCCTCTAACACAGAGGTTCATTATCTCTCATAAGTGTTCAGTTAGGTTGAGCGATGGTGAATATGAAGGTTATAACACAGTATTCTTTTCACTTCATACCCATATAATTATTTGTGACCTCTCATGTCTCATGGACAAGGGCACTGTCATCCTCAAAGAGACCAATTCCTATTCAGATTTTACTTTAATTTGCCACCCATCTGTATATGTAATAAGATAAGTTCCATCCATCGATAGCAACAACAAAACCACAAAATCTGTTTCGAAGTCATATGAGTCTCATACCGCTGATATTCAAGCTTATGAATATACTCTCAACTGTCTAAACAAATAACAAGTGGAATGATGACAGAAACTGCCACGGCAAAAACCTACAATTACACAAACATTCAATTTGACAAAATTCTAGTGGTCTTGTAAATTTGAAATATATATACTATTATGGATAGAAGTATTAGGACACGTTGAATTCAGGGGTCTCATGACAGGGCACTGGGCGTGGGCAGGAGATTCATGCTCAACTCACTTATCTTTTTTTTGTTTGTTTGTTGAACCAGACAAACCACAAAGCCTCCTTCTTCTTTTAAGACTTATCCCTCCATCCAGAAAACACTTGCTTCCAGTGCAGTCCCACATTATAAACACATAATCGTCATCATCTAAAAATATGAGGCTAATATTGAAAAAAAAAACAAAAAAACATATCACATTACTGAACGTTTGCACACATTAAATTACTTCAAAAAAAAAAAAGTCAGAGTTAATATTAATTTTACTCAGTGTTGATTTCCTTGTTATTTTTAGCGTCGTTTTAAATGCTCTTTCTCTAGATTTCTGAAATATAAACCACAGTTTAGCACCGGTTTCTTCAACTCTCACTGGGGAATAAAAATCAGCCTTTAAACTAAAAAGAAATTTTGATTTGACATTTGTTTCCTGTGATAATTATTTATTATTATAACAACTGAGAAGGACATTTTGATTGTAATAATATTTCAAAGTAACAGGATTTTGAAGTCCTAAAAGCAGTGGAGTGTTGTGTCCCAGTATTCTTGTCCACATAGTGTATACAGTATACAGATGTAAGTGAATACTTATGACCATAACTGCCTCTGGCATGTGCCAATGATTTAACAAATGATTATTCATGTGTGCCTGCCACAACATATGAAGCACACGATCAAATATATACAATACATACATCCATATTATAGAAAACAAAGACAAATGGCCCCTTTCATAATTTTATGTTAATAAATGTTGTGCCCCAGTAATTCTATTAATATTAAATCAAATCGCACTGAATCACAGTGATTCTCTGCCATCGCTCATGCAGGACAGGTGATAGCATCGAAAGAATGCACATATTTCTGCTGGCTTATAAATGAGCCACTGGATTTGTGGTGGATTAGTGTTTGATTAAAGTGGGATAATTATGCTGAATAATAAAAGTATATATGGTAATACTCTGCTTTAATCATTTTTAGATGTTGGGACTGTAGTGTAGTATTATAAATGTCAAGTATAATAAAAGGGCGGTCTCTGCTTGTCTTTAATTTATAAAGGAATAATAATTCAATTTGTTTTTTAATAGTCTTGTGTGCTTATTTAAATCCATCCCAGCCAGTTGTGGGTTCGGATCCTGTCGAGGCTCTGTTTATCCGTGTAGCTCTCCTGGCTCTGAGTGACACCAGGTTTAGCAGTCTCTCAAGCTCGTCCCCAGAACCTGCCAGATTGCTGGAGCTAAGCCCTCCTCGATCCTCCTGCGATCCCCTCCATGCCCCTGTCTGTAAATCCCATGCTCGAAGTGGAGGCAGAAGTTGAGCTGGGTGCAGGTTTAGGCCAGGGGGGCTGGATGGGTATCCCTCATAGGCTGGCCGGGTTGGAGGAAGAGTGTCATACAGGCTCTCAGTGTCTTGATTTTGCTCTGGGTCATGGCCGGATTCTCTGTATTCCTCGTAAACAGGAGAGGAGCTGTCTTCACAGCTGTCATGGCTGTGTTCTCTGTGGTCTTGCCACGCTCCTGAGTCCCTGCTTTTGCTGCCCGCAGTCTTATCTTCACTGTCGTGTCTTCTGTTTTCTTCCCTGTCCAGGATGCGTTTCCTCTCCCACTCACCTGACTGATTCCTCTCCCACTGGAACGTCCTCTTCCCGGTCTCCCGTCCCCGCACTCGACCTCTGTCACTGGTGTATCCCATCAGCCGGTAGTCCAGCTGGAGGGAGCGTGTGCTTCCTCCTCGTCTCATACTCTGTTGGGTGTCACTGAGGTCGTAATGGGATCCTGCCTCAGGTGGACGCAGACGTGATGGTGACACCCAGCTAGCTGTCTGACTGGAAGATTCCCAGTACGCTACAAGGACAAGGACAGCATTAACACAAATACAAATGCAGAATAAAACCCTTTAAACAGTTTTAAGAACTAATTAAATAACAAGTACAGAAATTAACTACTTGAGAGACTTAAGGGAGGGATTTGAATCTACATACTGCATTGGGAGCCGGAGGCGTTATTCCCTGGATAAGCTAGTGTTGCCAAATGACTAGTTGTATGTAGTTCAATTTGTTTGTTGTCTAATTAGCAGTTTTTTTTTTTTCCTGCAATGCACAGTGTGTGCCAGAAATTTGATTATCCATCTAACGAGATCAGCCATTGAAAGGTGCCACATCAATAAAATAGTGTCAGTGCAATGTTAGGATGCAAGTGAGATGACACCAGTGAATATGTGCTTGTGCCTCAGGTAATGAAGTGACTGATCTGAAGCTGTTTACAATGACTCAAATCACTGCAGATGTCGTCTTTGCTGCCCTAAAAGTCAGAATAGTTCACTTGAAGAGGTGAGTATTTAATATGCCCGAATAAACACTCTCTGTTAGCGAAAGCCAATTTTCATTATACGCTTATATGAACGCGAACTTCAGTTGTTGCGTTTGTTTCTAATTTCCTACTCTTTAGTTTTTCCTCTCCATACCTCTTCCTGGGTCTCAGTTTATTTACTTTGCTTGTTAGTCAGATGTGCATAAATGTGGGTTCGACACATGTGGGTGTACGTTTGAGGAAGCAGGATCACAAATGTTGTTGTTTTTTTTTTTTTTCTGCATTACAGCGGGGTTTACTATGGCTTCATGGGACTTCTGCTGTGTGTTTATGTTGCGCAACTGTTCCACTTCCTCTCCAGTGTTTATTAATGTGCAAATAAAATCAGTCAACAAAATTCTTTTTCCACATTTGAGTTCATGCTGTTAAATAGAGTGACACAGAACTCCCCTCTAATCCACTACTTCCCAGAAAGTACAGCATGCAGGTTGCATAATTCATGGCTAGGTTAATGAGCTGTGAGTGAAAAAAATATCATATTGATGAAGAGAGAGGAGCCAGAGGGGTCACCCTGTGTGTGGGATGGAGGGTACACTTCATTAGCACGGCTAGCTCTTGGTTAGTTACATGACACATGTGCGGTTGGTGATATCTAATACTCTCACTTGCCAGGAAGCCAGATTTTATTTGAGAGTGCATGCCATGCTGCTCAGATATCTCTATTTGCAGTTAAGGTGCTTTTAAATGTGAAGTAAGAGGGGAAAATTAAATGAATGTGCTTACAATCCACAATGTACTCTTTGACGAACTCTAAACAAATCTCATCTTTGCTCTGCAGGTGGCGACTCGCTGTCAGTGAAGTGGAAAACAAAACAAATATCTCATGGGACACGAAGGCTTTGATGATGAAATGCTCTCCACATAGAAACAACTGAATGCTGAAAGACATGGTGAATTATGACACGGAAGAAAACACACTAGATAACAGGAGGGGGAGGCTGGCAGAGAGCCTTTTAGCGCATCAATGATACATGTTAACAGACAAAATAACATGCACAAATGCAATACATACGAGTAGCACACACAAACAGACACATACTACATACTGCAAGGTTTTAGTCACATGTCAAACGGAGAGAATGTTTTCCAATCTCATTTTGAATTGTAATAGACGTAAACATTTTTCTCATAATTAGCCATATGGTACTGTTTATTTCAGGCATTTTTTTTCATACTGTTGTTTCTGCTACACTCTACCTAGTTTTATTTTCACCAGAGAGCACATTGTGTCCTTGAACAAAATGCTAAATTATAAGAAAATATTTCTAATATACACACACATACATATATATATATATATATATACATATATGTCTGTTTTGTTGTTTGGTGTTGTTTTTCCAAGTTGTTTTGTTTCTTAAATAAATTAAAGTATTCTGAAAAACAAGAAGAAGCAGAAAAAAAGACAGTTTAAACACCTCTGTGCAATATATGTGAAAGCAAATCCAAATCAGGAAAGCACTAAATCCAGTTATTTGAACAACCATTGACAAGAAATATAATTAATCCTGTCATTCTCTGATTGAAATAAAGCCTCCAGTGTCTAAACAGTGACAGACACAGAAACATAGTGTTGCTTTTGGTAAGCAATGAAATGCTGCCTAGATGCAGCAAATTACATATGACTCAGAACAAACAGACTTGGTAAGTATATGCCAATTAATATTGTTTTTTAAGACCGCATCACACACACGGTAACAGATACGGATGTTAAGTGAACTTGCCACCATAGATTTTTAGTCAAAGCAGACCTTGTCACCATGCATTTGGAGCAACTAGAAAGTCAGTGCACAGCCCGTAGATGATGCTTCAGTTAGTGTGAAAAATTAAGTGATTGAAGTTGCTTTCGCCTCTGCCATTTTGTGTCGATGTGAGGCTCGACTCAAACCCTTTAACTCCACCGAGACCCTCAACAGAGCTGGGGTGAAAGCCTTGCTTTTCTTGGAGCGGTGCTTGCTCACCCCACTTGACCAGACTTTTTCATCTCAGCATAATTGAAATAATACTTATTAACAATTCAGATGCATTTGTGTATGCTGCATATACGCTTTGAATATTGAATGAATGAAACGTAAAATAATAATCGAGTGAAATGAATTAACTGTTAAGGAATTTACTGATATAAATACAGCCACGCAGTAAATTTACGAGTGTTAATTATGCAGTGTAAAAATATGTTAACTTTATTGGAGTAATTACAACAACAGATTGAGTAAGATGCTTCCCAGTGTCAGTAACAAATCGTGTTGTTGAATGTTGTGGTGTTAAGCCTACTCTGGAGAGCCCCGCCCACTCATCAAATCAAGGGGACAGTGCACACAAGCGTTAATTATTTACTCTGTGTAGAGTTAGTTTTGCTCCATGATTTTAACACCCTTGTTTAATGCTGATCTGGAAAGGGATCAAATATACTCTAGAATAAAGTTGAAATCAACTCTATTAGTGTTAATTTGACACGGCAAAATTTACTGTGCACCAGTGACCAGTTTCTTAGCTTTTCTGTATCATTATGTGTTTTATTTTGATATTCAGAAGCTCACTTGTTTTTATGTTCAGTTAAGGATATATTTTGCTGAAAAAAGTCACTTTTTCTTCAAATTTCTGTAATCTGATATGATAACCTTTGAATTAAATCCAAGAAAACACCTGATTTCCACAAAAAAAAAGTCAAATTGCAGAGGATAATATAAATAATGCAAAAAAAAAAAAACACATAAGAATGGTTAAATGTAGAGAAAAATGTATTTGTATGTTACCACAAAAAACAATTCTGAGTTTTATTCATTAATTATGAGTATTCAGAAGTAAGTATAACTTGTATGTAAAACCGAAAATGATATGAATATTCTACTGGGGAAATTCTGATTACATTATAATATGTCAGAGTTTTTGCATTTTTTTTCACTAGTAGATGCAATTATCTGTTGGTTAAAATATTATTAAAATATTCTACATTTGAAAAGGATCTAATTAATGTATCTTAGAGTTGAGAAACAAAGAAACGAACAAAAAAAACCCTGCTAAGGCCCTGTGGTAGGAAAGCTACAGAAACAAAGGTACGCAATTACCCAGAGTATATTTTAAACATTAATGTACTGCAGCTTCCTGTTAATTAATGACAAACATACCTGTAGACTGGTATGTATCTGTGATAATCTACTGTCATATATTTGCGTTGCGGTGCTTGAGAACGATCTCAAGGCCTTTTTTTTTTTTGAAGATCTTTGTCTTGTTTCTGTCTCGACCACATTTTTACTCATCCTTGTCTCGTCTCAGACTAAAGATTTTATTTTGTAAATGGTTGAAACCACAACTGAATTCCTTCAGGACAGTCTAATTTATTTGTTAACATCAAAGCTGTGATTCAGAAAAAAAAAAAATCTTTTAGGTGCAAAAAATTCCCATGATTCAGCTACACACTGAAAACTCCAAAAATACAAAACTTTAGAAGTTTCACTGCCTTAAAAATTGTTTTTTTTTTATTTTCAGGGCTGTGATAAAAAAAAAAGAAAGAAATGGTTTGTTCATATCATAGCATGAGCTGAATTTGTAACCTGTTTTTATGAATCCTTTTGCTGTGTATCTTGTATAAATCTTGCCTCGGTGTCAGTGTACTCTGGTCTCGGTCTTGGTTTAGGTGGTCTTGACTACAGCAAAACATTTTAACATATTGACAGACTTACGTGTCAGTTGCTTTTAAACCAGCAACAGATATAAAGTAAGTCAGTAAAATCACTACATTTACATTCATTGTCTGGATAATAACAAACTACCACAAAAAAACTGCACTCTGTTGTGTATGGGGGTGTGATGAAAGCATTCAAAAGACATAATGCAATGAATACAAAAGTTTGGGTTTGGAGATCACAGCTTGAGAAATAAAGCCAAAAGGATGGCAAGTTAATAAGATGTTTTTCAGTTGTTTTGCATCTCACTCACCAGGGCTGTTCCGCCGCTGTTCTTTGTCCATGTTTGACACTACAAAGGGAGAGAGACAGCCCGAGTCAGAGGAGGACTGAGACAAACAACACAGAAACCAAAGGGGGAAAAATTGAAATACAGAGAGATCCAGTGTCAGAAACTGACAAAAATATTGGAAATCTAAGCAGGGGGTTTTATTCTGAATAAGAAAAGGGTTTGAACAGTAAAGGCTTGGCTGAGTTCGGTACAGTATGTCACAACAGAATAAACACTTCAGGAGACAACCACAAATGTGATGGAAGAGTCAACAAAAGATACTCTCTCATACCTTCACTTTCAATATTATTAACAGCATCATTGACAAGACGTATGACTGTCACTATGGAGGCTGGGTAGAGACCAGAAAGAGAAAAAAACAATAGAAACAATGTCAGAGCTTATGAATAGGATACGGTTACAGTAGATCTATAGGGTGTGAAATGACATGAATTGGTGTTAGCATGTGCGTGTACACGTGTTGTGAACAGTGAGAACATCATGCTTTCACTAAGATGTGTGTGTTTTAGAAAGAAATGAAAGAAGCACGAGGATTCTTGTTCTCTCTACCACTACAATAATTAGGCAGGAAACAAAGGAACAGCATAGGATCCTGTCTCTGCACGTACACCCACACACATGTTCATTAATGTGATTCTCTAACCTGTTATATTTAGCAAAGGAGAGATCAATGGTATTGAGTTACCTGGGAGAAAAACAGGGTATAGAATTCAACAGAAAGATTTTTCTAACCTTAACATACAGGTGTGAGATACGCATTTCTAAGTAGCTTAGTTTGGTTTTACTAAAGATCCCTGATTTTTGTCTCATATCAATGATTACGTGTTTATCTGATCATAAAAAAAACACAAAAAAAACAAACACTTTTACTTCTTATAATCATGCATCTTGTTCATACGAGCTGTTAAAAGATGGGATGATTAACACTTTATATGTTACGTGATATGAGACAAAATAAACCTGACAAGTCCTGCTGATTATTCCACCACAGATCACTGAAACTGTCTTAAGGAAACAAAATAAGTATATTTTCAACCAAATGGATTGTACAGTGACTTGGGAAGGTTGCCATTTCATTTGTACAACACTAGAAAAGCCAAATGTTACATAGATATGCTGTGAAATCTTTGCTCAGGGAGAAGGGCTCAAAGCTCTCGTAAAAAAAAAAAAAAAAAAAAGTTCATTATGAAACCAGAACATAAAGAAAGAATGAGTACAGCGTGTTTGAAAAGACTGAACAATCACAGACGTAGCCTTTAAGAGCACAAAACATTCCCACATACAGTAACAATGATTCAGATTCACAATCATATTCAATTTATTGTCACTACACATGTACAAGTACATGGCAATGAAGTGCAATTAACATCTAGATGGAAGTGCAATAAGCAGTAAATGCAGGTACATAATATACAGGATTAACAATATCTACACTTTGTACAATGGGAAGAAGAGAAATGTGAGGTGGTATGGCTGCTGTGAATATATATGCAGATGTACGTGCTATGGTCAGATATACAGAATGAGTACAAAGGAGATAGAGTGCATTAGAATGAGTGAACAGTGCAGAACATGAGCTACTGGACAATACTCCTCCTATCGCTATAGTAAAAGTACAACCTTAACTGTTCAACTACTAAATTTTATTTGCAGCAGAGATCCGCAGTCTTTAACTTTTGCAGTAATGGCTGAAAGTGACGCTACATTGGTATCTTTTTTTAACATTAACAGAATGATCTACATTACAGACCAGTGTGTTAAGTGTGTGAGCCGTACCGTTGTCATCAAAAGACTCCGACGTGTAAGAACTGACGGAGTGATCTTCAGAGGTGGAGTCTGACAGACACGTTACCTCATCCACCAGCTCTGACACATCTGCTAGAAACACAAAGACACATGAACGCATTAATATCAAACAAGCCTTTTACAGCTTACAAAAGAAATAAGGGATTGGTTTTTTTTGACTGGATGAAGTAAAATTAGATTTGTCATAATATTATAACAACCTATAACCTCCAAACATGCTAAAATAGCACGATTACTACTAGTAATAATAATAATAATAATAATAATAATAATAATAATAATAATAATAATAATAACCAAGTAAAAATGTAAGCAGCACTTACTAATACCTTTGCCCCTCCTGCTCACTGATATCCTACCTACCCAGGGATTAATTTTAACTCTTAGCTTAGCAAAAACTTTCCAAAAAACTGTTTAAAAAAATCCACTAATTAAGAGAAAGGCACAATTTAACTAATGTGTGTCAAATTTGAAAGGAATTGGGTGAACAGCGTCACAGAAATCAGTTGGACAAATGTAATTTTTCATAAATTTGTAAATAAAAATGCAAAAAAATTTAACTTCAGCCACTAAACTGTGCACTGTACGTCTCCTAGTGGTAAAGAACATGTATGTGAAATTTTAAAGCGATGGGTTGGACAAAAATCTCAGACGGATGAAAACATAACATCCCACTTGTAAACCCTCGGCTTGACTTATCAGGTGCATTACTGCCGAAGCTTTTGGACAAACGGCAGGACAGACGGACGACCGGCTGATGAAAAAACGACCAATCAAGGAATCGATGAAGCGCTGATATATAATTTTAACATTTTAAATTCTTTGTCAGACTTTACTGCACATGTACGTCATTTGAACACAAAGAGTGAAATAAACATTAGTTCTGTGTCTAAACCATAAACTTCCTCCCAACACCCATCCAAAATAAAACATTTGTTGACTCTTAAAAAAAAAAAAAAAAAGTATAAAAAGTCAACCATGTTTAGACACTTTGACTAATCGACTGAACAATTATTCATGCGCGTCACTAAAACCAATGCATCATGCTAACACTTTCCAAAGGCAGCACTGTTAGTCAAGTATGTTATGACAGTAGATATCAACACAACCAGCATGGGCAGCAGAATTTATCACAGCAAAACACGTCTGTATAATGTCTGTACCGCTGATCTCCACTGTCGTCCAAAAAACATTTACAAAACATCGACCTGCCACACTGATGTATTATGTGGCTTCATCACAATGAGCATTGTGGTTTATTCTGAGTCAACCCACATATACTGCTGCCGTAAATACTCACTAGAACGCCACATCCAAAGCATAAAAATTGTCATCATCCACATGGAAAAAAATATATAAAATACTGCCAGCCTTAACCCTATATAGGGCACACATTGAAATACTCTGAAATTCAGCGTGTTATTGGACAGCGTGACAACAGCCTCCCTCCTCTAGCCATAAAACATCCGAGCAGCACTTGCTAAAAAGTAAACACACGCTATAAAACAACTGTTATAAGGTCATAAACTGACAGAAATCACTCATATTTACTATTTACAGCTTCAACATTTCTATAAAGTCTCTCTGAATCACTGTATAGTGTCATCAAAACCAATATTCTTCTTGACCTCACTGAGGCACAGGACTGGACCTATTTGTATTTTTTGCAGAAATTATTAAAGAAAATAGTCACTTCCCCAATGAAGGGTTAAATTAAAGGCTTGGAGAGAACCTGAATTTGTCTTCCTTCTCATACAAGCAACACACAATGACTGTACCTGCTTTGTTAGGTACCATAAAGTAATGGTACTAACGTAAGGAATGATGTTCAAAGGGAGAATGTGGATGTGGACAGGGGTCTGGATCAGCACTTATGTTGGTCTAATGTTCTAAAAGTGACACTCTAATGATTTAAAATAGAAGTTCCTTTCACCTTACATGTGTTTTTCATTTATTTTTTTTATATTCGCCTCTTGGTTTTGTATTTATTTATTTATTTTTTGCCACTTCCAGTTAAGTAACCAAATATGGTAACTTCATTGACCTTGATTTTTGACATAACAATAAAACATTTTTGAAAAATTGCACAAAAATAATAAAGTCTTGCTACGTATGTCCTCCAATAACACACTACGGATGATATTTTGGATTTCAGAGTATTTCTGTGAGTGCCTTATAAAGGGTTAAAAAGCTCCAGTGTGTTTGCTCCAGATGAAATTGGACCTGTTTGAACTGCTATGGAGTCGAGCATTTTTTAACAAATCCCAGTACGCCCACTGCAGCTCTGGGTCCGTTCATTTAACAACATATTAACCAGCTGGAGGAGGCACGCAGATCGTAAACCGCGAGCTTACTTGTTAAACTGCCCTTCCGTCGAGCAGATGTGAAACTCCGCAAAACAACAGGTGCTTAGGGGGAGAAAATGCAGCCTAAAATCATGATGGAGTTCATCAACTGCAGGGGAGGGGGGAAGAGTAGGGAGGGGGAACAATACTGCAGGAAATGTCTGAGAAGTTTGACAGTTTACGGTGCTTAAACCTGACCTTTTATCTGTGCAAAGATTAGATCTCATTCAATGAGCGCTGCCAGCCCCGTAGACCCTAGTTAGGCCTAACCTGCATATCTTCACTGGCAACACTTCAAATTAATAGACGCTTACAAGTCACAATGATCCCTAACACCGTTTGTATTTGCCAGGCTGTTATTCGATGGGCTGCGCTCACTCAAATCCCTGAGAATTGCTTTTGAGTGATCACATGTCAAACAACTGTCAGAGGGGCAGAGCACATTCTTTAATGTGTCACAACAGCTTCCGTCTGATAGTTTCTCTCAACGCGGATGTCTGCGAACCCAAGAGACAGGTAACATCTCTCAACCAGGTGTTCAAATCAACGATAATATAACGTCTGGTTTCACATTAGTGCTCAAAATGAAAAGAGGTACAGAAGAGCAGCAGAGCAGAAATCATCGGTATAGGCTCTAAATGCAATTCTACCTGGAAAATAAAACAGCTTGAAAATAAGAACTGGCAGCTTTGCTAATGTGATTAAAAGTTACTTTTGGAAAGGCTAAAGAGGCTTTAGGTTTGTAGGTGGAACAAATAGGACAGAGCAGAAAGAGAAAACTGTGTACAGACATTTCATTTTTTTTCCCTCTTCTGCTGTAAGGCCAGGTATTTTACATCAATACTGACCTAAATGGGCAGAATACAAAGGGCTGCACATTAAATCTGAAAATGACTATTCAAGATTTTAAAGGCACTAGTTACCATACAGTATTAATTTCAGACTATTCTGCATGATTATGAAATGTTTATGTGCGATTACTGACAGTTTTGACATATTAGTTTGGGTAAATATTAAAAAAAAGTGTCGTTTTATTGTAGAAAGAACGTCTTTTGCTCTGTTATGGTGCAGGTATTACAGAAACATGCATGACTTATCTTTAAGTAAGACCATATATGAATAAATACATCCAATAAAAGTATATAGGGATAAATAAGCTATCCTGTCAATCAAGAAAAACCCACTGGACTTTACTTTCTAGGTCAAAGTATCTGTTACAACATCACAGAAGGAGGTGTGTGTTTGGATGTCAGGTAGAAAAAAAAAAAAAAAAAAAAAAAAAAACTGAGGAGGAGCGGTGGACCAGGAATGGAAAAAATTCCATTTCTCCCACTTTCATTCATCAGGTGATAAAGTTAACATTGGCCATGTTGGTCGAAATCCCAGCTGGA
>JAPTYQ010000007.1:20551434-20563869 GCA_029814465.1 Ostorhinchus cyanosoma
AGTGTTTGGAGATGCTTGTTTTTTTATGTTCAGTTATTGAAAAAGTCACTTTTTCTTCAGTTTTGCTTGTTTCTGTTCAAATAACCCTTAACTTTAATCTGAGCTTTGGTGAATATCTGCATAATCAGTGAATTAAATATAGGAAAATATATGATTTTCACTGTAAAAACACAACATATAGAAGATAATATGATAGTACTTGGTGATAAATCACTTAAGAAAGGTTAAATCTAAAGAAAAAATAATTTGGGAGTCTTTATGGATTAAAGTCGAAACTATTCTGAACATCTGAGCTAATATTATTTGATATTAATAACTGAACATGCACTTTAACTATATTATATTTATAACTAGTGTATTGCATTTCAGAATCAGAGTACTTTATTGAGCCTCAAGAGGAATTATTGTGTATTACAGTTGCTCCATTCATTCATACAAACTTTTTTTTTTTTATCATTTATTGCATATTCATTCTAAAAGTTTTTAACTGAAGTTTGTTTACTTTACATATTTTTTTAATACTAAAAACTGTGACTAAAACTAAACTAGTTTGGAAACATGTTGTTGATCAAAATAAAAGTTTTCTACAACCAAAACTTTAACAAACAAGTGATGCCAGACACAACAAACCCCGCCCCTCACACATATTTTGCCCATTATAAGTAAATGGGAAGATTTTTAAAATTCATGAAAAATTTGAACTTTTTACCTACTTTTCCCAAAATGTAATAAGATCCATTCTGGATCACTAGCAATCTATAAAGTCACATTGATTTGAATTCACTCAACAGTTTTGCTGCTACAGACATTTGAAATTTCACCCATTATAAGTAAATGGAGGGGAAACTTTTTTTTTTTAATTTATAGAAAATTGAAAGTTTGACCTACTTTTCCCAAAATATAATGAAATCTATTCTGGGTCACTGGCAATCTATAAACCAAATTTGGTATGAATTCAACCAATAGTTTTGCTTCTAGAGTGTTAACAAACAAACAAACACACACACAAACCAAACCAAAAACAACAGCCCTTGCCTCTCCTTCCTAAAAATACATTAAAAAAGGCCAAAACGACCGAAATGAAAGAGAATTTCAAGTAAAATCAGATTTGTATTTGTTTTCCCTCAGTGTTATTACAGCAGCTTGGGACGTCCATTCATAATGGCTTTATGAATCACGTTTGAGGTATAACTAAATCGAAGTAAAAAATGTGAAATAGTAAATAAAAGTAATGATGACATTATGTGGTAACTATAAAAACTCTAGTTTAAGCCTGATCCCTACATACTAATGAGGAGAATTGTGCAATATACTGTAAACAGATGGCTGTTAATCCACTGAGGGGAAGGTTAGTTAAGAACACCTCCAAAAGCCAAATCAAGGTTACAGCATACATTTGGCTTTTAGTAGAGTTTATTCTCATTAAATTAATTTGCTCAGGGATGAATCTAATTTTAAAAAAATTATTCACAATAGAGGACTAATTGAGTTGTACAAATCTTTCAATAGAAGAGCTTCATGACATTTACAGCCCTATCAAGTGCACATCTGGATAGTGGAGGCATATGTTTAGTGTCTAAGATCAAATGTCTCTTGATGAGTGTCCGCAGCGCTGCACCAACCTCCAGGACATCAACCAGCGACAGACGTGCTTCGCTGTAAAGGGAATAGGTGATCTTTCCATTAGACCCGGCGTCAGGATCCGTGGCCTGGATCTGTGTGACGAGGGAGCCTTTAGCTACGTTTGCTTTGATACTCATACGGTATTCCACGGCTCTGAACCGAGGGGCGTTGTCATTCTCATCAGCAAGGACCACCCTTACTGTGCAAAATGAGGCACGGCCTGGAACAAGAAGTGAACAAATGCATCATCAAGCTTTCAGTTTTCAAAATATATGGAACTACAGTAGATGAGATTGTTTCTCTCAGTCTGTCACATTCCATAAGTCAGTCACAGTTTTACCCATAAAGACCCAAACAGCGACAGGAGACCAAAAGAATCTACTGATCTAAAGTGATTAAATACCTGCTGAGCCACTAAACCTATCAATATTTGTAAATAATTGAGGTAAAATGCAGTTTCCTTAGCTATCAGTCATAATCAGATTAGAACCATTTGGATGTGTGAACGTGGAAACACCGTCATCTTCTACAGCATTGATTCACCCATAGAGTTGGATCAGTGACAGTGGATGGAAACAGCTGTTTTTACATTCAGATATTGACATGTTTGTTGAAAAAGTCCATTTTTCTTCAATTCTTTTCTGTTTCTGATATAAAATCCTTTAAATTTACTCTGAGTTTTCATGAATATCTACATGATCAGTAAATTAAATCAAGGAAACTAGATGATTTACACTGAAAAAATGCAAAATACAGAAGATAATATTATCATAAATAAATAAATCACTTAAAAATAGTTAAATACAGGGTTGTTCAAAAAGAATGAACCGATTTCATGACGCATTGCGCATTACTTCAGTTATCATCATGTTTCTAAGTTTTGAATGGCTAACCTCGATGACCTCAAACATCCAATAATAACAGCGATCAACTCAGATGGTGATTTGCTGATTCGCATCTGGGAGGAATTCTCTTATCGCATTGTTGTCTGTGCTGCAGGTGACGGCCACATTCAACACTTGTAAGACAGGAAATAAAAGTTGATTGTGAGTAGAATACTTGTGACTTGGAGTTTTCTGTTGCTTTTTCCTCGTTAAAATATTGCGTCATGAAATCGGTTCATTCTTTTCGAATAACCCTTGTGTAGGTAAAAAAGTTCATTTGGGAACTGCCATAAAAGTGTCACCGGGTCTTTATGAGCTAATGCAAACACACTTAAGGAGTTTTAAACCTTCACGAAGATAAATATTACAAAATAAAAGAGTCAAGAGTAAAACTTTAACACATAAAACAGGTGATAACTTGTTTCACAGAATATGCTTGTAAAATACTCTACCTCCTCCATCCAGGGCCATGACGGTCAGCACCATGTCTTTATTGAAAGGGTTCTCTCTATCTAACTTCTGAACAGTGGATATGACCCCGTCTGCATCTATAGTGAACTGAGATTTTCCCAGGTCATTGATAAAGGAGTACGTGATCTGCCCAAATAGCCCAGAGTCCTCATCAGTTGCCTGAACCTAAAGGTTATAGAGAAAAAAATAAAAGTATGTTTATCTTGAAACTTTTGTATTAAAACTTTTGATGCGAATGAGAAAAAGTGAGCTTACCTGTATGACCTTTGACCCTGGAGGGGCATTTTCACTGACCTCAGCCAGATAGAACCTCTGGCTGAACACAGGGCTGTACAGATTAGCTCCGAGGACACGCACAATTACCTGAGGATAATCATCAACGTTAAAAACAATGTCACCATAATCACGCATCCTCATGTCTGCTGACAGATCAGTAGTAACATCATGACAACCATCAGTGTTTATTTAACAAGCACATTTGCATCGCATGCAGACCAGGATTATAAACAGCAGAACTGTTAATGTGTGCACAGACCAGATGGAAAAACAGCCATAGTTCTCTGAAAACTGCATTCAGAGTAAGGTTATGCTTAATGTTAGGTTGGTTTCGTCTTCTATTTCATGTTATGTGGAAAAATAAATAAATGCAACAATGGAAAAGAGTGAAATGAGGTGCTGTTGATGTTCAAAGCGGCATATCAGACCCAAAAAAATCTCATGTTCCACTCATAATTACAACTAGGAGACAGATGTGAGCATTTTTTACAGTTGGCAGCTCAGCCTCACTGTAAATCTGAAATAGCACAAACACACATTAACCTCCAACTGCACTATCAGAGGAGCATAGCCGCCAGCAGTGCAAAACCGCAGTCATAGTGGACATCTGTGAGGGCTGAATGTAATAAACCTGAAGCAAGAAGTCATTAGAGCAGGAAACTGTGTTTAGTGTGTCACTGCTGCAAAGTGTAAAAAAAAAAGAGCCACTTGCTTTGCGGAACTAAAAAGAAAAAAGTGAGGAGAATCTGTCTCACCTGAGCAGTGTTGGTGAAGACTCCATCTGACACAGACACATTGAGTTGATAGGAGAGTTTCATGCCTTGTCTCCTCTTGTTAGACAGACTAAGCACTCCTGTATCTGGGTTCATCATAAAAGTCATCCTCTCATTCCCAGAGAGAATACTGTACCTAAAGGCAAGAAAGGGTAATATTTTTCAACAATGCTGTTCTATTCGGTAACAGCTGAGTGTACATGGGTCTATATTTTTTTAAGGTGTACTGAGCTAAATTCACTGGAGAAAAACAAAAATGAATGACAGAATGAAAATTACTACAATTTTCACAACAAAAACAAGACCACAAAATAGGTTTGCCTGCATTGTTCTGCTATAACATGAGGAATGTAAAAGTTCCAGATTGAGTTCAAAAAGGCATCAACAGAAACCTTGTACTAACGTCTATTCATTAATAATACAAGACTTTACAGAAAAAATACCTAACAGAGGACCTCTTAAAACTTTTTTTTCCTTACCTCAGCCTATGAGCATCGCAGATGTCAGCATCTGACGCCTGAACACAAGTCACAAAGTGTCCTCTGGGAGCCAGCTCGCTGACAAAGGCCTCGTACAGCGCCTGGCTGAAATTAGGCGGGTTGTCGTTTGTGTCAGTTACAGTCACAGTGACAGTAACATCACTGCTGAGGGCAGGGTCTCCACTGTCTGTCGCTCTGACAATGAAGTTGTAGCGCTGTATGAGCTCATAGTCAAGTAAGCGTGCAGTGAATACCAGCCCGCTGGTTCTGTCAATGCTGAAGTAGTCGGTGCTGTTGTAGATGTCAGATAGGATCTGGTAACTCACCAAGGCATTCTTCTCAGTGTCTTGATCTTGGGCAAACACCTATGGGGAGAGTGGCATTAAACTTTGCACAACTTCATGCATTATTCAAGAGAAACTCTGATTTGTTTCCTACTGTATTCCATTTAGTGGTACAACACCCACAGATGAGAAAAGTAAATAAAATTTTGAAATTTAATTTGTTCAACTTTTGGCTCCAACAGTTGCTGCAGCATGAAAAGAACAGAAAACTGCACAATACACTACCAGTATCAGGTAATCAGTTCCAAAAACATGAAATTTATCCTAATGCTCACATATGGAAGTTAGAGCAGAACAAACTAAACTTTTCCTCTTGGTTTAATCAGCTGTTTTAAATCACAGTACAGGATTACAATTGTACATTTCATAATTTCCTCTGATTTTAACCTGCAAACCTGAATTATTATCAAACTGTGTGATGCCCCCTTCCACTCTGCTGTAATTGTAAGGCTCTGGTGTCTACGCCGCAGTTACCGGGTCCTGACTGAGCCTGGCCTCATAGGTGTGAGGGTGGTCTGCTTTTAACTGCCTACGTGTGCTGGGTTTACAAAAGACAGAAAGCACAGTCCTTCTGGCCTTTATCTCAGCCACCGGATTCTTTCTGTGGGCTATTGAACCACACAACATGCATTACACATGTTTTAAATCATCCCGGCACCCCTGACAAGATTAATCACTCTCATTTTTCCACATCACACTAGTTATTTAGGTTATTAATTTGAAGCGAATAAATGAAGCTTTAAAGTCACATTTCTGCATGTGGCCTCCATTCTTATTGCCAGCCATGAGCCAGTTGGTAACAAAGGAAACAAAAACACACAATGCTTGTTGTTCATATGCAGAATGAATGTTGTTTCAAGGCAAAAATGACAAAACTATAAATTATGAGCCAGGGGCCAACCATGCACTATGCATGGCCTGCAGACTGTAGAGATATTATTTAAATACCACCGGGCTATCTTCAGCATATCTAACATGAAAGACATCCAAGTTATCCAATATTCACATGTGTCCTTTCTGATTCTTTTAAAAGCCAATAAAACAGTAAAATATTGCTGGTATCATTTTGAAAAATTCAAGACAGAAATCCATAATTTGCATAAATTTGTATCTTGTTTTGTGCCAACAATTACCAGTGTCACAGGAACAAGGAACTCATCAATGACTCACAAAAGGTCAAAAGTTACCACTGGGAAATTTCCAGGAAAAATATCACACCATCTTTAATGAATAAACATCCTAGCATCTGGTATTCATCCACAATGCTCCTGAGGTGCATCTCAAGTATATAAATTCATTCAGTTAGTATAAACAGAGACATGATTCAGTAAACAATAACACACACACCTGCAACACTGACGTTCCAATCATGGAGTTCTCACTCAGCACAGTGGAGTATGAATTATTCTGGAACAGTGGAGGGCTGTCGTTGACATCCAGCACAATAATGTCCACATCGACTTCAGACTTGGCACCTGTCAGTGTATCCGTAGCCTTCACTGTTAACCGATAGTACTGGTTTGTCTCATAGTCCAAGGGGTAAATCACACTGATGACCCCTGTGTCGAAGCCAATGTCAAACTGGAGGGAAAGGTCTCCATCAGTGATGGTGAAGATAATGTTCTGACCCTCTGGACTGGTGGCGTTTATAGACAGGATAGAGGTGGAGATGGCCACGTCCTCTCTGACAGTGACCCCATAAAAAGGCTTGTCAAACACAGGCATGGCTTTATTTACAATGGTGATGGGCAGCTCCACCTCACTGGACAACGGCGGAAATCCACCGTCAGTGGCCACTATGACCACCTTATACTCAGCATTGGATAAATCAACTTCAAAGGATCTCTTTAACGTCACCTCTCCAGACACAGGATTCACCTGTAAGAAATATTTAAGAACAAAATGACCTCAATATATTTTACGGTTCTTCACATGACAACTAATTTAACTTTTTTTCAATTTTTACCTGAAAGTTTCGATGCTGTTCTTTAAGACTGTAGGTCACTTCTCCATTCCGACCACTGTCCGAGTCAATAGCTGAGACCCCAAAGATAGAAGATCCGGGTTCTGCCTCCACTTGCACTGCAGCGTAGTAAGGGAGGTTTACAAACTCAGGGGTATTGTCATTAGCATCCTCCACCTGAAAACAGAAGAACAATTGATATATGAATGGGATTATTGTAAAAGCTGAATTTTTTTTTTTGCCGGGGATTAAATACCTGAGGATCTTTGATCAAAGGATTGTATAAGTATTAAGATTTTGCATTTAAAATCTTAGCAAAGCGAAACAACCAAACCCACAAGGAATGGATTGTGCCTGTTAATAACACTGTGAATTGTATTTATGCCTTCAATATGCTCCATTTTTGAAGCATCCGATTTTGCGTTAATGACCTGCTGGAACGAAGATGCTATTTTCCATTTGGATGCAGTTTGCTTTTTTTCACATGTGAGCTGGGGAGGTGTTTCCACTGTTTCAAATTCCTCTCCATATTTACAAAATAGTCTATAATGAAATCTGCCCAGAACAAAAATCTCAAATTGGATATCTAATTAGCAGAAATACATACTCACAGAACTCCCCGCAGTCACAAACCAACTATATTGCATCTCTGGTGTTTCAAATCTACAATACCATCTACTGAATTATCTGTCAAAATAATTGTATGATAACCAGAATTTTGCATTATTGATAACCTGTTTATTCACCACAGGCAGCAACATCACAAAGAAACTGCAATGACAAGTATGTCTCCAAACAGACTGTGTGCATTTACACAGTGTTTGTAATGAACCCTGATTTCCATCAGTGCTATTAGGACACTTTTCTGTTTAACTACATCTGTTTAAGTATTGATTCTCCTCCTGTATTCAGCTGTGAACTACATTTGGCTGCTGTAGATGGTTTAAGTTCAGCTCATTTCAGCTACTTTATACACTGACGGGTAATTCAATCTATGGTAATGCACTGTTTTATAGATTATCACTAGAGTTGTATGTTTTTAGTATCATTATCCTGTCCAAAAAGTGTCAACTTTTTCGTCAACCTCAGCTTTTCATGCAAACCCCAAGTACATTTCCTGGAAATTTCAGCTAATTCAAAATAGTAGAAAATAGAAAAACATGATTTGGTTGTAGTAGATATTGTCGTAGACCAAAAGTAAAAACTGCATGCAATGGAAATATATAACTAAACAGCAAGTATCTCAAATATGTATTTGAAAACAGTACAGTGCTCGAGTAAATGCACTTAGTTTCATGCCACTGTTGGAACGCACAATATGCAACTGATCCAACTGTTTATTGTTGAATGAGTCATAAAACAGGACGGCATGAGGCTAAAAATATTCATAAGCACACAAACATATTTTGAACACTCACCTGCACGTGCACCACAACCCTGGCCACCCTCAGGATCTCATCTTCTCTGCTGACCTCCACCACCAGCTTATAACTCCCCTGCTCCTCTCTGTCAAAAGGCGTCCCCGTGGTCAGCAACACTCCGCAGGTTGGTCGAATTGTGAAGCGGCCGCCAGGGTTTAGAAGAGTGTACTTCAGCGGCTCATTAAGACGATGGCCGACCGTGTTGACAACCGTCACCAAGGTCACATCTGGTACGTTCTCTGGGATTGAGGCGGCGTAGACTGGGAAAGTGAAGAGAAGACCGCTGTCTATAGCTTCTCGGACGAGCACTGTGACCAACGCCATGCTGGAGAAACGACCATCCCATACCTTCGAACAAAGAAAATTGACAAAGAGGTGCCTCATTAGAACAATTCCATTGAATACACATGGGGTTTTTGAATATTTCTGATAGCTGACTCAGAATAATGTCAATGCAGGTAAAGCTCTGCTGGGTCATAATGTGTATTCAGAAACAAGTTTTGCCCTTTCTTCAGCAAAAATAACAAAACACCCCAAGGGCTGTAGGATGGCATGGGGTGCTTAGAGACAAGTCCTTTACAATGCAGAAACTCTGTCAACAAGCTGAAGCATCCTGAAACAAGATAGGGAATTAATATGGGATCTGGGTGCACAGCTCTGCAGCTGACCCTGTGCGCTGACCTCCCTGAGGAAATCATTATTATATAAGCCTTTTTAGGTCAACTGTATGTTGCTCATCCAAGCTAGTAAGAGAAAAAAATAGAAATTCAGTTGTGTGTTGTGTGGAATCATTCACCTTCACATTAAACCGGTAGCGGTCTTTGCTCAGGTTTGGATTAATGACAGTCACGATCCCAGTGTTTCGCTCCACAGAGAAGTATTCCAGATTACTGTCAACCAAGGAGTAGATTAGTCGAGGAGCGGTGGACTTGTCAGGGGTCAAGTTGAGGTTAAAGGTCAAATCAGGATCAAAAGCTTCAACCCTAAAGACTTCGACCCCCATGAAGGTTGGCAGAAGAAGGACAGTCTCATAAATGTCCTGGGAGAACTTTGGAGGTGAATCATTGATGTTGATCACCTAAGACAGGATATATACAGAGATTTAATAAGGAGAAAAGAAAGTCATAGTATTACAAATCTAAGAAATCAATGTAGGAAATTCAAGAATCCTTTTTGGGAAGAGAGAGCTGATTCATAGTCCCTTCTTTACCTTTATGATCACTTCAGCTGGACTGTCAGCGCTCCGAGGAGGCTGACCACTGTCTCTAACATGAACTCGAAAAAGAAACTCAGAGAACGTCTCATAGTCCAGGCTGGCAATCGTTCTAAAATTCAAGAATAGTTAAAATGAGAACAAATCTATTCTTCCCCCTAGAAATCATGAAAAATATATAACCAAGTGAACCAGACATCCTCTACAGAGATACTTGTGGTGAAATTTTGATCACTTACCGAATTGATCCAGTTCCCGAATCCACACTGAAAAACATACAAGCTGTCTCTTCTATGATCTGGAAAGTTAACAACGCGTTATGGTTGCGATCCTTATCGGTTGCCTGGATGACTAGGGGTGTGCCGTCTTCTCCCAGGACAACACTGTTCACTGGAGCGGCTTCACTGATTACTCCAACATACCTTAAAAAAGGTAAAAAGGAGACAGTGTTAAAACAGAGAAAGGCTACACTTAAGCGCCTGCAGAAAAACAAACATGTTGTCACCACTCCACACGGCTCAGCAAACAGCACAAGAACTTTTCACAGCCTGGGCTTTACTCCTTCACGGATACCTGATTTGCTGGAAGACAGGGGGGCTATCATTGACATCCCCCACTTGGACAATGACAGTTGTGCTGGCTTCAACTCCAGACATACTCAAAGCATGCACCACCAGAAAGTAAGACGATGTTTGCTGCCAAAAACAACAAAAATGCAATTAGTAAAAGTGCTATTTTAAAACTCTGGGCACATATATTGGTAACGCCTTCAAAAAGCATCATGTCAACACTATTTTTTTGGCAGATGATGCAAATTGTAACATAAACATTAACAAACCTCAAAGTCGAGTGTTTTGCGTGTGAGGATTACACCAGTATGATGGTTTATAGAAAAACAATGTTCCTCATTGCCCCTGGAGATATCATAAAAGAGAGCTGATCGACTGAGGGCGCTAACAGTGGTCACATGCGTTCCGATTGTACTGTTTTCCATTATCTGTAAATACAAAGACAGCAAAGTAAGGTGAAATGTAATACTTATCTGTGCTATTCCTGCTTTACGGTGTTGTCATGAATTATTCTCTACACTCTTTACCTCAGCCGGATACTCTTTCTGAGAAAACTTAGGCGTGGAAAAGTCAGACAGAACCAAGGAGATGCGAACTGTGGATGTGGCCATTAATGGAGGAAATCCACTGTCCGTGACACGCACAGTGAGAGTGTAAAAGCCAACAGAGGTAAGGTCCAGGTCCTTGGCAATCGAGATAAGCCCAGTGGCATTATCTATGCTGAACACACCACCAGTGTTACCTGAGAGAAACAGGAAATTGAGAGACATTGTTTACTAGTAAATACAAAAGGAGGATTATTTCTAATACTGGTGTGTTTTCTTTTGACAAATAATTACCAGCCAATCACAGGCTGTACTCAGTATTATGAGAAGAGGAAATATAAAGGGAGCAGATATTTTGCACTCGTATGTAGCACCACACCTGCTTCTATAGAATAGGAGAGTTGCCCATTAATTCCATTGTCTTTGTCCAGGGCGGTCACTTGCAGTACCGAAGTTCCAATGGGCGAAGACTCATAGGCAACAGCATCATAAACTGTACTGGTAAAATATGGGATGTTATCATTGGAGTCCTCTACTGCCACCAGGATACGAGCCAGGTCACGGTTAAATGGAAACTCCTGATCCTTGACCTGGAGCGACATCAGGCGAAATGAAAGATGAATATGGATAACGATGTGGGAGGCAATAAAGGAAATCAGCTAAAATTAAGTACGACAGATAGAGCTGCCAAAGGGTGCATCATTTGGGAAGGCACACACACACACACACACTATACACACACACACACACACACAGAGTGAAAACCAACCAAACATGCACTAAACACATATCTCTTACCATAATAGTGAGGATGTGTTGCGTTCTAGCCTCATAATCCAGTCTGTCTGCGGTGTAGACGACACCCGTTCCAGGGTTGACTCGGAATAGTCTCATACTGGCTGGGTCTACAGAACCGTAGATGGAGAAACTCAATCGTGCACGTTCGTCCACGTCTGTCGCTCTAACACGCAGCAGCTCCATATCGACTGGTATATCCTCTGAAACACTGATATCATAAGCCGACTGCGAGAAGATCGGAGGGTTGTCATTGTTGTCTAATATCCTGATGAACACCTTGGTAGCAAAGAGAGAGAAGAAAAGTTCAAGTAGATTTTTATTTTTTTTTCCCAGTATTATATTCATTCTTTGTGATAACAGTCCTAGAAGAGTGTAATCGTGGGATACTAATAGTACCTGATAGAGCTGTATGGTTGCATCACCTCTATTTCCAGTTACAAGGTTGAAATATTAGAGGAATGGCATTAACACTGAACTATATTTTGGTCTTTTTCAAGCAGAACAGAGCATTGTTAAGGAAGGATGGGGATGTGTTTTGTTATACTTGACCTTTATTCGCCTAAACTAATCCCATTAATCCACTGATATCTGGGATTTCCTTTTCAAGGCAGCCCTAGTAGGCCAGCCAAGACATCAGAAGCACAGGAAATGTGAAAAACCGAGCAACAAAGGGCACATTTCATAGTCAGCAAGAGATAATTTCAAGGAAAAATAGGAGTGCAAGCGTAGGATGCAAAGAAGCTGGGAGTCAACAGCTCCCCTAGGAAGAGGGAACAATAATTTAATTTGATGTGGGTCTGAAGAGTATATGAGATGGTGCCAGTGCATAACGGTGTACCTGTGCTGAGGCAAGGCTGGTGCCATCTGTCACCTGTACAGTCATGTTGTACACCGACTGCATCTCTGCATCTAACGGCTTGGCAACAACGAGAGTCCCCACCCCCACCTGCAGGTCAAACTGCATGTCAAAGCTCCCTGGAATCACACACACACACACACACACACACACACACACACACACACACACACACACACACACACAAAAACAAATACGTTACACGGAGATTCAGTCATTA
>JAPTYQ010000007.1:20586924-20608932 GCA_029814465.1 Ostorhinchus cyanosoma
CGGGCTTTTTGAGAGGGGCCCAGGCACAAAGAATAAGTAACACATGTAACAAGTAATACAACACATTTTAAAGTAAGACAAACCCAAAAAATTACCACCCTTTTCAAGCACTCACACTCTCACACTGTAAGATAGGCACGTTGACCCACATACATTTGCATACAAATAAAGGTAATGATAATAATAATTCCACAAACCTAGAACTAATGTAACCCCTATTCCTAACACAGTCCAAGTGGTCTAGTCACCAAAAGATCACAGTTACGTGTAGGCAAAGAAAAGGATTACAGTACTAATCCATATTTGAGCATATTCCAGTAGCAGTTGCTTCCTAAATCTCTTCCTAAAAACATGTCAGTTCCAGACATTTGTAAGTCTTTATCAAAATTATTCCATACCTGTGGATATTTGCAAAGTATACTGAGACTAGTACATTTGAGTTTCCATTTTTTTCCCCTTGATATGATTCTTTTTCCTAGTCTGATAAGCGTGTGAAGGAAGACAAATAGGGATTAGGTCACAAAGTCTGTTGTCCAGCATATTGACAACAAAATACATGGTGCAAGCATCATGAAAGATATTGAGTTCAGTAATTTTCAGAAAATAACACAATGACACAAAATAAAAGAAACACCGGTCTCCTAAGACGTTTATGACTACTACATGTCTGTAAACAATAAGACATAACTATGTGTAATGAACTGATTGCACTATCGACTCATGAACACAACTTCAGCAGCGAAACAGTCTCAATTTAGATCATGTTTGATATACTAGATCTTCTCTTCTGATATGGACATGGTATCGATCATACTTCCCACTTGCAGAAATAACGGTGAGAAAAACAACAACAAAACCAACAAACTTGAAAAGAGGCTTCCAAAAAAAAAAAAAATTAGCAAAAGGCAAGGGGAAAAAGATAGCAGTATTTTCTTCTGACACTTTTTATGTACTCCAGACTCCCCTGCATCCTCTTCCTTCCTCTATTCGCTTCACTTCCACTCCCTTCTCCCTTTACTTTCTGCTCTAACAAGCACTCTGATTTCCCCTGGAAAATCTGCACTCAATAAGCTTTCTCACTGGCTGTGTTACTCCTTACTGCGCTTCTAATACCAAGTGAATAACTGCACCAACTTCCATCACCAAACCTAGAGACTGTCTTGAACGATACAATGTCTATGAATACAGCATATATTTAAGACAAATTATGTGTGCATAGCTGCGTATATGAAGAGTTTGTGAGAGCAGGGGAGGCTTCTCTCTGTTGGTCCATGTGTCTCTCTGTTCCATTTCATTCTCCCTCTCAACTATAGTCAATACTAATTAGCCTAGTTAAAGGTCAGAACAAGCCCACAGTGCCAGTCATGTACAGTAGGGACCACTGTGACAAGAGGTGAACAGAGAGGCTAGAAGAGGAACACTATCACTTATTCCCCAGGACATGTCAGTGATGACACTTACTAATCACCACAGGTAATTAGGATGATTGAGAAGTGTCTGAAATCTAAATGAACTACTCAGTGTAGAGGACTTTATCACACAGACAGAATGAGTGAATATAGAACTGATAGTGGAGCTGGAGTTTAAATGTTTCAGCACCATGGAGAGAGAATCTCAGAGGGACATGAGATTTAAGAGCTTGCAGTTGTTGGCAATGACTGTGGATTCTCTAATAAACTATTACTATTCCTGGCCAATATCATATATATCATCGGGTTTGTACTTTATCTTTAGTGCAATTCTTGCTATAGTAATTCCACTGGGAATAACATTAACTTACAAAATACCTTAACGTCAACATAAAACATTAATTAAATATCTAAAGGGAAAAAAATGTTGAAAAAGCTAAACTTGCATATACTTTCTAATCCTCAATATGAAACAGTATGAGATCATGTGAACTGTCCTATTTTTATACCTGGCTTTGACTCATTTTCTACTTGGGTGAATGAGTCAAAGCTTCTTGTTTTGGATCAACATGTATTCAGCGACATTTTGACAGTGCAGAACATTTTAGAAGCAACCACACCCTCTTTTGTGGGTCGGCCTCCTTGAGTAAGTCACAGTGATTTTAGTGTTTGGAGAGGATGGCGTTGCTGTGCCAGGGAACCTTGATCAATGCTGTGCACATAGCATTGAATCTGTTGTACTGAGTAGCCTGAGGCCGAGCCAGTGTAGCTGCCATGCTGCCCTCATTACAGTAATGATCTCCCACGTGAGGCCCTATCAACACAGTGACTCTGAAATACCTCACACTTTCTTCACCTCTTTCTCTCTAATACACACACAGATATGCAAAAACCATCACAGTAATGACCCTGTCAAAATGGCTAAACAAGTATAATTCCTTACTAAATTGGACTAATAAGAAATAAACTGAATTTTTGCTATTTCAAGCACAGCTCTTTGGGTTATTGGCTTTTCACTTTACATAAATAAGGTTCAGAATTGATCTTATGTCACACCTGTGTCTTCATCGATGGTGAAAGTGCCCAGTCCGCTGCCTCCTCTGACAGAGTACCTCAACATGCCATCTCGTCCCTTGTCATCGTCCTTAGCACTCACAGTCAGGACACTTGTGCCTGCACGAGAATTCTCCTTCACTGAGCCTCTCACAGCAAAGTCAGGGAAGTACGGTGCATACAAATTCTCGTTGACATCCACCACCTGGGCATATATAAATATATATATAACAGTTAAGAATTTATACAGTACCAGCAGTAAACACCACGATCTGTGAATCACTGACTGAGATTCATCCTCGGCTGTAGTCACGTAGTAGTGATTGTGTTAAAAATCTTGTTAGAACGTCATTTGATCAAATTCACATGATGCTTTTGGTGTGTGTAGAATGTGTGAGTGTGTGTTGCGCACCTCCACTTCCACAAATGTCAGACTGCTCAGAGCAGGTGCTCCCCTGTCTTCAGCCAGCACTGTTAGGTTGAAAAGCTGCTGTTTCTCAAAATCCAGCTCTTTCCTTAACCTCAAATACCCACTCACAGCATCAATCTGTGCAAAACATTACAATCCCTTTTGTTATAAACAGTCAATGAAAACCTTTTACAATGTCAATTAAAAACTGCATTGAAAGCTATTTTCTCGGTATGGTATCGATGTATCCACGTGTTTTCAGAATGGTGCAAATATAAAAAAAATTCATTGAAGCTAAGAAATGTTTTACTCTAACCATAAAATGTGTATTTGCAAAAAATTCAGTATTATTGTTTCATATACATAATTACATTGGGCAAAATTTGATGTTTATTAAGATATATTAAAAAAATACTTGCCTCAAAAGTGCCACTGAAGTCATCAGTCAAAGAGTATCGGACTTGTCCTCCCGGGCCAACGTCTGGGTCCTGAGCCTGAACCCATGTAATCACGGCCCCGGGTGGGAGGTCCTCCAGTACTCTAGCACTAAAGCTCCTGGGGATGAAAGCTGGAGCACAATCATTGACATCCTCTACGATTATGCGTAAAGTAGTCACTGATGACCTCCTTGTGCCTCTCTCCGCCTTGTCTCTCACTTCAATTTTCAACATGAACATGGGGACTGTTTCCCTGTCTAAGTGGCTTGCAACAAAAATACTTCCAGTTTCGCTGTCAATACCAAACTGAGGCACACTAGTCAGTAAAATGTAGGACAGCTGTCCATTTTGACCCATGTCTCTGTCGAATGCAGTGATGGTAGTGACCTGCATACCAATAGCGGAATTTTCTGAAATAATAGCAGAAAAGCTCTCTTGATAGAACTGGGGATCATTATCATTTGCATCTTCAATGATAACTGTCAGGAGTCTCCAACTGGACATCTGTGGATATCCCTGGTCATTGATGGTGATATTTAGGAAGTAACGATCTGTTCGCTCACGGTCAAGTGGCTGTAATACAGTGATCAAGCCAGTCTCCATTTTGATATTGAAACAGTTCTCTCTATTGCCATCAGATATGGAAAAGAGAACCTGGCCATTGAAACCTGTGTCACTATCACGTGCCCTCACTTGAAATACACTGGCACCAGTAGGAAGGTCTTCACGCACTAAGATACTAGTAGGCAAGGCCTCGAACTGTGGAGCCTGCTTATTTGTAGAGAAGAGGTCTGTGTAGCTCTGATCTAATCTTGGTCTAGCCATAGCAGAGGCTTTTGCCAGCATTTTTTCAGCCAACAGCTGTGCCACCCTCGTCTCCTTGCAATTAAAACCCCCAGGTGGCATTCTACCTCTCACCACAGATACATTGACAAATGTAGGTTCAGAGAAAAACTCACCATCTGTTGCGACTATTTTCAGGTTGAATATTCCATTTTTTAAATTAACCACTGCTAATGATCTTTTCAATGATATAGCCCCAGAATTTGGGTTTAAATTAAAATAGTCTAATTCATTACCAGCCACTATCTTGTATTTCACCATTTCTAGCTCATCCATGTCCACAGCAGACATAGTGACAATAGTCTGGTTGACAGGGAAGTCACGGCTAATCATACCTTTGCAAGAAACTCTCTCAAAAAGAGGCTGGTTGTCATTAATATTTATCAGACGAATGGTAACATTAACCTCACTCTCTCTTCTGTAGGGTGAGCCCCAGTCAGAGGCTCTCACAGCAAAAGTATAGAAATCTTCTGATGATTCAAAGTCTAGATCTCTTGTGATCCTTACTTCCCCTGTAGCCTGATCTATGTTAAACGGCAGATCTGGATCATTACTGATTGTATGGGTTATGTATCCATTCTCTCCTTTATCAGCATCCACAGCAGACACTACTATAGCAACAGTCCCTATTGGCAAGCTCTCATTGACTGCGACGTCATAGTATGGCTTGTTGAATACTGGAGTGTTATCATTAGCATCCTCTATGTTTATTTGGACCTTTGCTCGTTGCTGGGTGATAATTTCAAGCACCTCCATTTCCATAAAACTCTGCGATATCCTTGTCAGCTGCCTTGTGGTCATAATAACACCAGTCAAAGGGTTTATATCAAAGTACATTGGATCTGAGAGGCTGCTGAAACTGTAATTGACACTCAGAGGAGCAGGGGAGATTTTCACCACCTCTACAATTGTGCCTGGGGGAGCTATTTCACTCAGCCTGACTACATAAACATCATTTTCAAAATTCGCCAACACTGGCTCTGGCTTTGTAACCAACAGTTGAAAAACTTGGATATTAGAATACTTAGGAGGTATACCTCTGTCTTTAGCTTGAAAGGTTAAGTTGCAGCCATAAGGGAATTTGTCCCAGTCAACTAAGTCTGATGCTTTAACTCTGTACTCATTTCCAACTGGTGATCGATCTACCACAAACTGTTCAAAGATGTCTCCCTCAATGATGGACACCCACTCTATATCCCCAGATACCCCGACATCTTTGTCCTCCACAGTCACGATGGCATACACTGGGTCCAAATCAGTCCATGACGGAACAACAGGAGTCACACTGAGAACAGGAGCAAATTCATTAACACGCTCCACAGTTAGCACCAGCTTAGCAGTACTGCTAATGCCATTGTTTCCATACAGTTTCATCCCCCTGTCAACAACCTGCACCTCCGCTTCAAACCGGTCTTGTTTATCCTTCCTGGGTCGGCTCGTCAGGGTGATGATCCCACTGGTCGGGTGGACGGCAAAATTCTCCACTTTGTTTTTGAAGAAGTAGTAGAACTCACCATTAGAGCCAACATCAGCATCTGTGGCTGTTACCCGTCCTATGCTGGCACCTAGAGGGGCACTTTCCGGAATGACAAAGAAATAGGAGGTTGGGGCAAAGAGAGGTCGGAGATCATTGGTATCCAGGACTTTGATATAAACAGTGGCTAAGGCTTCTAGGCCGCCTAGGACAGATGCTTTTACAGTCAGGGTGTAATTGTCTTGAACTTCTCGATTCAATATGGCACCACTGCCTCCGTTAGTGCGTATTCGAAGGAAGCAAAAGTCTCCCATCACAAACTCTTCAGCTTGAAAGATTCCCTCAGAGTCTCCAGACTCAATGGAGTACTTAATATCTAAGGAGCGAGGGGGGCTAAGAAAGACACCCATTTTAACATCACTCCTGGTATAGGTTCTTGCGGCAGAGTTCTCAAAGATTGAGGCATTATATGCAGGCTGAGTGAAAAGCAGCAGGCCTTGTCCTGTCCTTGGTTCCGGTATGAACTGGTGATTGGTAAAGGGCAAGTTAAGAAGGAAGCAGAAAATAAGACGGAGATGAAGAGAGATGCTGGACAGAGGAGGCATAATTCCCCACTGACACGACTTCATTACTATTCCATCACCCAGTCACCCTATATTTGGAAGGAATGACAAGGAAAAAACAGAAGCAAAATTCAGTTGGTGAGCTGTTAGAGACACTCTGCATGCTAAAAATTTGATCGAGAACTGTGGAACTGAAGTTGCAAATATATTCCAGGGATACTGCTTATTACTACAGGGATATGATAGCATATTCAATGTTGTGCTCAAGCAGTTTGCATTCAAACACTGACTATTGCACCCAAAAGGTTCCACAGCAGAAAAAAAAAAGACATGTCTTTAAAACAAATCACATCAAAGCACAAGAGCACTTACTCAGTTTCAGTAAAACACAAGCAGGTCTGTCACCACATGAAATAGCAGCGATCAGGAACAATCACTGTTTCTAACTCTTGAGCACAAAAACACAAGAATGGATTTTTTTTTTTTTTTCCCAGTGACAATCATGGTCGTAGTTTGTTTTTTGTTTTTTTTTAAGCAACCACACTTACATAAAATAGATTAGAGGACAGTCTGAGAAAGTCTGTACAAGTCTGACATGGTTATACTCTAGAAAACTGATAAAAACAATACTTGCAGTATCAAAAAGTTAACATTAAGTAGATAACTGGGGGGGCTGAGCAAATGTTTAAATGTATTATGATTTAACTGATAAAGGAAAGAGAGCAAGTGGTAAATGCAAGTAGCAGAGTCAAGTCCTCTATAACATATAACAGTGAATAAATTAGTAGGTTATTATACTAAATATACTTGCACAGCACTGAATACACTGACAATGGTGCAACTTCAAACATAAGTAGGGTACACTACAGCACATTGTATTTTAGTATGACTTAAATTTCAGTCCACTTATGCACTGCAGCTGGTGATCCTCATTGCAGCCTGTAGATTAATATCAGCCCCAAAGAAGGTGTCATAATACAACGACTGCCATTCATATTCCCCAGAGTGAGACTGTCCCATGAGATCCTAGGGTGCACGGTCTCCCATTTTTCTGGATGAAACTCGACTGCATGCAAATGTTCATGAGTTCCAATCTGCAGCTTGATGAAATTGCAACGACTTCACTCACACAGATGCATGCATTCCTTACCTCTGGATAAAACAGCGGTCATCAGTGAAAGTAAATCCTGTCCCATCCTCTCTCCGACTTTAAAAAAAAATGTAAAAGAACCAGAAGAATCACTCAGAAGTCGATGATGATGCGCGAAACCGAAAATTCATGTGCATACATCCCGACAGGCTGGTGTCTAGTGGGCTGCAGCCGTCCTCGTAAAACTAAATAGCTATTGCCCCAGTTTCATGCACCTGACTACTGTAACCCTGAGTGCAGAGGAATATTCCTGCTTTATCTGCAACAGATAAAGATAAAAACTGATGTTAAAACTGTTGTGTGTTCATTTCCTGCGAGGTGACGGTCCTAGAGTAAATTTGGTTCAATGAACATGCTGGTTAACGCAAGTTTGGAAGCGGTCAGCATCAGTTGTCGCTTGTGTGTGAATACGGTGCGCTCACAGGATGGAGGGAGTGCTGAGCTCCGATCTTTGCCGAGTGTTGCCGACAACATCCGGAAGTGCGTCCGGTCTAATGCCGAGTAGCGTGAGGTTGAGGTAGCGACTGTGTATCACTCACACACTAGCCTGTCTTTGGGATAATTTACAAATTTAGCTAGCAGTCGAAGTTATTTGATCTTCCACCATGTCAGTACTATGTTACAACAAGGGATGCGGAGAACGATTTGATCCGGAGAATAATCCAGACGGTGAGTAGTGTACAAGTTAGCTAACTAAACGTGGTGTCCTGTGTCAGTGTGTTAGCTAGCTAACCTCTGATCATCTGGAAATTTCTATAGCCACCAGGCCCAGTGGGCTAGTTTGGCTAACCCGGTATTAGCCGACAGCTTTTAAAAGTATTAACTTGATTCGTGTACTCTGATGTGGGTAAAAAGTCACGTAGCTAATACCTAGCAGTTAGCTTATAGCGTATAAATGAGATTTGCTAAAGTCGTCTACTGGGGACTAACTGTAACCTTTAGATGTAGATAACGTTAATGCTATGGTAAATAGTTTTACACTTCATCACATTTAAGCTGTTAATGTCTTCCACTTAGATTAATGATCCATTGTTGCTGATTTCTGTACTTCTAATAGTGTTTTACCAAAAGAAACCTAGCTAATATTTCATCTAGTGACACTTGAGGTTGGAAGTGAAGCTACTTTTGTTGAAATCCAGGTTAGCACAACTTTGATCTCAATATATAGTTCTACTTTATGTTCTCTGGGATGGTGTTTTTTGGATTTTCATCCTAGATGCATAATAATGATATATATGATCATACAGTATTAGTTTTAACTAGAGAATCTTCTGAGATGTTGAGTTACAGAATGTGTACTAGATTTTCTACAAATGAGTGTGATACTGTACATTTTTCACAAACATTATTTAGTGTGTAATTTTAATTTCTGTGTTATAGGCTGATTACTTTGGATTCGACCATATGCATAATATTCAGGGTTTTTTTTTAATCTCTATTGTAATGAGCATTATTAGCCAGTCTGACATCAGTTTCTGGAAGTTTCCAAGCTGTTTAAAGACAGTGAATTTGTCTTGGTCTATGAAAACTTTAGACCCCCTGAGATCCAAGACCTCTGTCACCATTATTATTTTTTAGTTATTGACTTATGTCATTTGGTTGGTTGATCATCCAAATATGGCTGAATTTGGCTTCTATAGTGACCCATGGCTAATATTAGACTTTGGAAAAGGAATTACTGACTCTGAGGAATAAAGTACACTTAACAGTTTTGGAAGGCTGATGCTCATGGACATGCATATTCAGTGATCCAGTCCTTTTTTTTTTTTTGCATATTTCCAGCTTTTTATTGTTAGAACCTGTCATGAGTATAATCAACCAAACTTTATTTTAACCCCTTAAGCTCCAGAGTAAAGAGTAATTTTTTTCTTGTGTTCCATCTTAATTTACTGTGATTGTGTTTAGTGGATGTAAAAATGACTTATATGTGCTTGTTGTGGAGTTTCTCCTGTTTAGTTTGATATGCAGTATGACTATACTGCTACATAATTAGTGCAGTCTGTCTTTTAAAGCAATGATTTTCAGGGTCCCACAAATTGGGGGACTTTGGTGTTGAACCTCATCATGTTCATATTATTAATTTATTTGGAAGTCCCATGTAAACAGTTCCTGTTCAGAATTGCTTTGTTCTGTGTCACATTCACTCTATTTCATGTTTTCATTAATATCGTGAACATTTTCTTCCTGCGTCTACACTAAGTGAAAGAACACAAAGCACCAAAATAACAAGACATATTGCTAGAAGGACTTTGATTTGTGACATGATATCAACAATAGACTATAATATGAAACAATCAACAACTTTTCTATCATCATGTCAAATAGCCATGTCTGAGAAGTTGATGGAAAGGGAGGTAATTTACATTGAAATTAAATGTTCAGAATGGTCAAAGAGTTCATATACATCTACCCAGGTTGTGCATACCCTTCCAATTTCAAGCTGTTTTCTAGTCAACAGGTAGGCTTGAATAAGTTAATTTTCATGACGAATGACACCTCGATATTAGGTTTCTGCTTCAGTCTATTTTTTTTTCTTCCCAGATATGGTACATTTTGTCTGTGTCACCACAGTTTACTTGAAGCCCCTTATCTAAACATAATTGAACTTTCAAAGTTACAATGTTGCTCACTCAGCAAAGCCTCAATGAGCCTCTTATTCCTTGCCTTTAGAAATGTCCTCTGTCTCTAAGTTATATAACAAACACTCAATGCAGAAGACAAGTTTAATTTCCATTTTAATAGGATGCCTCTTTTCATATCAAATAGAGCATATTATTATCTAACTTTAGGGATTTTGATGAGGTGTATCAGAGGCAGTAGTGTTGAGAGTACGTAGCTCAGACTGAAAATGTTTGATTTATGGGGTTATTTAGCCAAAACTAATCCCAGTATTATATATTTTAGAGAATCCTGTGAAAAGAGGCATAAACACACAATTGTAGTTTTAGGCCAAGCTTTGATTATGATTTATTTCTTGAATTTGTCATATTTAGTTCCCCAATTTCATCATTCTTTTCTTTAAAAAAAAGTATCTACGATTGACACAATTTAGGAAAGTAGTTATTTTCTGAATGAATACTTAATGATTCTTAATTTTTTATTTTTTTTTTTATTTTCCTTTAACAGACTTTTTCAGTATGCAAGCATACATTACATCATTTTTCAAAGAACACAGATTCAAACATACAAATTTATAAATAAATAAATATCTGTGATTGTTATCAATGGAATGACACTTTCATGTGATGATCCCAATATTGGCCTTGATTGGCAAATATTGGCTGATTCTGATGTCTGACTGATACGTAAAAGCATCACTATAACATAATGTTTTGCGTAGCAATTTTTAAATGTAGAAATTAACAGTATAACGCTTGTATGTGGTTGTAAATAATATTGCTATATTATTAAACCCAAAATATCCTTGTAGTATGAATTGTATAACATTGATGAGTATTATAGACGATTCCATGTTCTCTCTGCTTTTTCAGATCGTTGATATGTTGTAATCCTCCACAATCTGATATCATCATATCACACGACCCTATTAAAAAAAAAAAAAAAAAAAAAAAGGTAGTTGTAAAAGTAAAAAGCTTCCAAATGGGCAAATTTGGATGCTATCGTGTGCTGGTGTGGCTTTCTCATATATTTTATCTTTAATAAAATCAAAGCTGTGTTTTTTTTTTTCACAGATGGGTGTACCTATCATCCTGGAGTCCCAGTATTCCATGATGCATTAAAGGTAAAATGATTTGATTGTTTACCTTGCTGACAGTAATATATGTGCCATTTGTTATTCAGTCAATGTTAATGTCTGGATAACTTTCCTCAGGGATGGTCCTGCTGCAAGAGAAGAACTACAGATTTCTCAGATTTCCTCAGCATTGTTGTAAGTTTTGTTCTTTTTAAATCCATCTCTTAGTCCTGTCTGGTCAACCTTCCATTGTCCATTGTTTTCTTTCTTTTTTTTTTGACTGACTACTACATTTGCTGCAGCCATATTGATCTGTCTGTTAGTTTAACACAGTGGCGTCTTGACTTACAGGGCTGTACCAAAGGTCCCCACAACAAAGAGAAGCCTCCTGAGCCGGTGAAACCGGATGTGACATCATCAGGAGAAAAGAAAGACTCAGACGAACAAAAACCAAAGTTTAATGAGTACATCATCTCTGCACCAAAACCCCAAGAGGCCATTTGCAGACCAAGGTTGTATGTTTTCTCCAGACATGTTTTTTTTTTGTTTGTTTTTCTTTATTTATAAAGCTATTTGTGTAATGTTCATCTTTTTGAAAGCAAAGTAGACATGTTTTTTGATAGAGACGTTTGAGCTTGTGTTTCAATAAGCCGCAGTTAATCAGCAGACGTTTTGTGTCAACAATGGTCACATTTGAAATGAAGGATAAAGAGGCCGAGAAGAAAAGACTTTTTCCATGCAGGGCATCGTTCAGGCTTTCAGTTAAATACTGTATATCCTTTTGAGCTCTGTGGACTACATCCCGCTCTGAATTATTCCGGTTTAGTATCAAAAGCATGAAAGGATCAGTACAGTATCTGAGGTATTAAATCTGCCTGAAATCATCAAACGCCTACTGAGGATCCACAAGATGGAGTGAGGTGTTATTTTACCCTGCAGAGTTCCCAGCAGAGTTCAAAAGAAGGTGGACGAGTAACTGATAAAGCGATTACTACTGAGTAGTGAAACTCCTTTCAAGAAGTGTTTTGGTCTTCTGCTGGCTTTGTACCAGAGACCTGCTACTGAAGTAGTGTTGCAAATGATGTATTCCTTACTCACAGAAAATACCACAATACCTAGTGTTTGGCCCCTTTCCAAATATAAAAGAGCACTCAATTGAAGGAAAAGATGCTTGTAGTCCCTCTACTGTTGTTTTCATGCCCCATTTTTTGCTGTTGTTACAGTCCTGATGAGCCGATGGTGAGAATGCAGCATAAAATTTCTGCTTCTCTGAAGACAGCTCTGGAGAAACTGAAGTTGTCTGAAAATGCTGCTGAAAAGAAGGGTGAGAACAGCTCTTTGTTTTTCAGCCGTCCTTCCTCCTCTTACTTCTCAACATTGCAGTTCCTGAAGTCCTCTTCATCTTTGACTACCATCCACTTGTAGTACACAGGAAAGACAGGTTGACAGTGGAAGTTAATGGATTGCCACGGGGAATTTTCCATCACCTGTGCCATTCACGTCGTGGCTTTTGAGTGCAAGCTGACAGGACAGGACAACTCATCAGGCAGTCAGTGGATTTCTGAGATGCTCTTCAAAGTTGTCAATTCTTTGTCGCCCTCTTTCTGTCTCCCTAGAGGAAGATAGCGACGAGATCAAGATTGGAACATCGTGCAAAAACGGAGGATGTACTAAAGTAGGTCAATGTGTCACCGTATAATAAAAAACATACCAGATCAAAGATCTGTTGGGCTGATGATATCAGCTGCTCAGGTGTTTCAGATGCTTGTTTTTTTTTGTTTCATTGACATAAACAAACTCCAAACTGAATCAGCCTGATCATTCCAAACCTATGTGAAGGCTTTTAGAAACTTCAGAAGTTCAAAGGGTCTCAGTACTTTGGGTATGGGATAACGGGTACAACTTCGGTTTGATGTCGTGTTCAGAGACATATGCCGAGCAATGTTTTCGCTTCAACTAATCTAGCCCGTCAGAGCAAAAAGTGTAGAGCATAAATTGTCAGTAAAATTTGTATAGACGTGATTTGTAGAAGTGTCGAGCGGGGCTTTAATTATTTGCATAATTGTTCATCAACTGATTGAAAACCATGAAATATTCTCTCAAGGGCTGCCTGTTTTTAGTTGATTTAATCTGTTGGGATTTAGGGTCTTAAATAGGGAACAAGCTATTAGTCGATGCTCGTTCCCATATTATAATTGTGTCACGAAATGTCATACTTCTATCATCATCATAATAAAATAAACATGATTGCATGCCGCTGTTCATTCACAAGTAAATGACAGTTGGGGTAACAAATGTATTTTTTATACTAATTAGATGACAAAATCCTACAACTCTTATTTATTCTGGGTAATAATCAAGGGAAGTAAAGTTTGTATTTTTAATGACTACAACATTTGCGTCTAGTTTTTTTCTAAATATCCATGTTTTTACCTTCAGAGCTATGATGGATCTGCAAGTAATTCTGATGTGTGTCTGTACCACGCTGGATTCCCCATCTTCCACGAAGGGTAAGTATTAAGATGGTAATTGTACTGACCTAAAGCTTTATTTCCTGATGTTTTTATAAGTCTCTGAGCTGTTGTTATCCATTCCTTGTATACTATATAATCCCTTGCATGTTGCTGAGTTGCATTGTATTGCCTGCTCATGGTTTTTTGTGTATTCTTCTTGATATCAGGTCTCTCTTGTAACAGATTGCTATTGCACTGAGACTACGTGATTAAATAAAGATTAAAGAAAAAGCTCAGAAAATGTCAAACTCAAACTGATTTTATAAAAACCCCACTGTGTTGAAATCCAGCGATGGCTACTCTCTAGAAACCGTGAAAGAAGCATGAAGATGAACACTATTTTTTTTTTCCTGTCAGTGTTGTTTACCGGTTATCTTGAGTGACGAGTTATTGACTGCTAAAGCTCCTGTGGGTCTGTTTTTCCTGCTTCTCTAGGATGAAGTACTGGAGCTGCTGCAAGAGGAAAACCTCCGACTTTAACACTTTCCTCTCTCAAGAGGGCTGTACCAAGGGAACACATCTATGGAGGAAAAAGGATACGGTAGGCATGACCATTGTGATCATTTGAGAGATTGTGAGGGGGTCGGAGTTAGTGAGCCTCAACTGTAACTCCATCTAGTGGTGTCTCACAGGGGCATGCACAGCAGCAGCACAGATTACACTTCCGCAGTGGCTGATATTTGTATTTGCCAGTTTCAGACTTGTTTATCTAAACTCTGCTTGCAGGGGAAGAAAGTTGTTCCATGTCGGTTTGACTGGCACCAAACTGGTACTCAGGTCATCATCTCAATCTACGCTAAGAATTCCATCCCAGAGCTCAGCTACGTGGACGCAAACAGCACCACAGTAAGTGAACAAACAGTCGCACATTTTAGTGTACATCTGTAACGCCTCGTTCTGTTTACAGCTCACTGTTTCTGTCTTTTCCCTCCTGCAGCTCAACATCCATGTTATATTCGAGGGAGAGAAGGAATTTGAGCAGAAAATCAGTTTGTGGGGGGTAAGCGCTGCATTATGTGTCTCAAGTTTTAATTGCCAGGCATCATTAATTAAGCGTCTTGCTGATTGTGAAGAGGACGTGATATAATTGCAGAAATTTACAGAAAATGATCAAACTTTGATTGCCGACTCATTAACTCCTTCAACCACATGTTTTCTAAACCAGCCCTGGTAACACTCTGCTCTGCTTTAAGGTGATTGACGTGACTAAGAGTGTGATAAACATGATGGCGGCCAAGATCGAGGTTGCTATGAAGAAATCCGAGCCCATGTCTTGGGCTCGTCTGGACCTTCCCCCTCCCGTTACACCTCCCAAGGAGGATGAGAAGAAATCGGAGGAAGATGATTGCGACGACGATGAAGAGGAAAGTTGAAAAAAGAAGCACGAAGCAGATATTTTTAGCTGAATCTAAGGCCACTCAGGCTATTCTTTACCTCTACACGAGTCAACTCTTACTCTGTAAAAGAACTTTGGCCTTGACTCCTCAGCACTATTGTTTGCTCCACTTGTTGTAATCAAAGTACTCCGTTTTTGATTCTTCAATTTTTGGTCCTCTATCGGTCATAATAGGGATCTTAATGCTTCACAGCTTTCAAGTGCTTTATGCACAACACATTTTCCATTAAGTACTGAATGATTCGAGGAGGCAAACTTCTGCTGACTTTCAGGTCACATACTTCACTTGTTAAATTGTGCTGTTATACCAACAGAAAACCAGATAAGGTGTATTATATGTGCCCATATTTCACTCAGACCCACAAAGCCTTTTATTTTCATTTTCATGGACTACATCAGGTTGTCTTTAAGGACCACAATCTTAACTATTTTTTAGATGTTTTTTCTGTACATTTCTAATTGTTATGTTTGGCACATTTGAAGTGGTATACCACAGTCATTTGCTTGTATTGTCTTTTTTTTATTCATCCTTTTGGTTAAATAATTTGTATAAATTATTGCATTGTTTTGTCCGTCAGTATCACATCAGACTTGTCCTCATGAATATACTGTATACCTATATGTGTGAGATTAAAGCTGCTCCGTGTAGTAATGAGAAAAATGTGACACCTGAAATTTCCACTTTTATCATATGGTGTTAATTCTGAATAACTAATGTTTAAAAAAACTAAACAAAAAAAAGCCTAGAAGATCTGTTGGATTCTAGAAAGTAAATTAAAACATTAGCCGAGTGGCAGGCATGCTTCAACCTTTAAAGCCATTTCAGTTTAAATATAAATATGCTCAAAATGCAAATTTTTACATGATTATAATGTATATTTTGTACAATTCCGCTTTCACACTTTTGCTGTGTTTATGCCCTCATCAAACAACAGTGAAGTTTTAATAATCAGAATGTATTATATGTGAGAATGCCATTTGATTACAAAATGTTTTGGACAAAGTACTGTAATTACTGTAAAATTTGCTAGACGGCATGCATCAGGGCATGGAATGTAAAAAGACAGCTACCGTTAAGTATCGGGGAACCACTTTATTGTACCAAAAATAAATTTTTGTGGTGAAATTTTTGGAAACTGGGGTGATGTGTCGATCTATGTCCCACAATTGTTCTTGTAAGACATTGAGACTTCTATCCTCTAACCACATGGAATCAGCAAAATGAATAATTTCTTGTAAATTAAAGTAGGTATGACCTTTGAAGTGAACATTTTGATCCGCATGCAACTTTGGGAACTGCAATGACTTTTATAAATGTCATCAAGTTTCTTATCTGTTCAATAACTGGAAGGTTGGAAAATTGCAATGTCCTCTTGCTATGAAGATGTCCCAGACTTTGGCATTATGCAGACATTTATCACATTTAACACGTCTCTACACCTCAAACACATAAATCAATTTAAATGTTAATCAAGTTTCTACTCTGTCAACTCCCACATAACGATAATAGAAGAAAATCCCTTTGAGGCCTTTGTGAATACCAAGAATAGGAGTTGACATGCATGCACAGTCCCAACGTTACATTTCCAGGCACATGACTGATGTAAGTAAATTAACACTCAAAGACCTAAACATCCACCAGAGACCAAAAACATCTACTGATCTAAAATGTTTAATAACTTGAACCACTAATCCTATCAATACATGTAAATAATTCAGGTAAAGGCAGTTTCTCAGCTTTTCATGGTCATCAGATATGAGCCATTTGGACCTTCAGAGGCTCCGTAGGGAACATGGAAACACCGTCATGTTCTGAAACGTTTACCAGTAAATGTACTAAATGTACTTTGATAAATGACAGTGGTTGAAGATGCTCGTTTTTCTTTTTTATTAATATATTTTTGCTTAAAAGGACACTTTTCCTTAGTTTTCTCTGTTTTGATGTAATAACCCTTGAACTTACTGTGAGCTTTTATGAGACATCTACCTGATCAGGAAAATAATCATTGGAAAATACCAGATTTTCACTGAAAAATGCAGATGATATTATAATAAATAGTGCTGAATCACTAAGGAAAGGTTAAATTAGAGGAAAAATTCATTGAAATAGTTGTCGGTCTTTAAGAGTTAACTACTGGAACACAGACCTGTTGTATGGTGAAAAACATAATGTGCTGTACACTTTTAATCCCCCTCGGCCAAATATAGTGTAAGATTCTGCTGAAAGTTACTGCCCTATAGTTTAGATTAGATTGTCTTTGTGTCAAACTTATTACCTGCATATTTATATTTGAAGGTACCAGATATTATAACTGCACAAGGTCATTTGATCTCGAAAAAGTAGGTCAAGGTCACTTATTTTTAATTGGTTTCTGCTCCATGCCAAGATGCATCTACACTATAAATTTGGTGCAGATATGTCAATGCATTCTTCAGATAATGTGATTATGTTGTTGAATGGACAGACAGACAGACAGACAGACAACAAAACGATTATAAGACCCCATTTAGCTATTTCTGGTCAAGGGGTAAAAATGAGGCACATGGAACAGAACAAACCCAACATGGTTTTCATAAAGACACAATTGTGTAACATTATGTAACAGCATATACGTATAATTAAACAAGAATGTTCAAGAATGATTCTAACAAGTTAACAGAATTGAATTCACAGTGCTTTGATAACTTAATACACTCAAGATCCTACGTGGAGTTAAGTATTCCCTCACATTGCAGTTTGGTAGTTATGGTGTTTGGATTCCTCTGAGTTGGAGGTAAAGATAAGAGGTTCGGTCTCTGGATGAGTAAATAAGTTTCTCCACCTCCTCACGTGAGGCCAAGTGAACCCCCTGTTTCGTCGTTTTACAGTGACAATCGCTGCAGCTGTAGCCATCGCTAAAATTCCTCCACACAGGGCTGCAAGCAGAAACCAGGGCCACACATCCTGCATCTCATCCAAAATAGGACGCATAGACTCTGCCAGCCTTTGACCTGCAAAAGAAGACACAATATTTAAAGCAAACTGCTGTGGTTTTATTATAATATTAAGCAACAGTGGATCATTAACGAGACGCTTTTAACAAGATTTTATTTCAAGAGCAGATTTGTAAAAGCACTACTTACTCGCATCGAGCAGATTGGAATACTCATATCCCAGGTCCTTGCTGGAAATGAAGTAGTCTCTGTTCCTATGCAGGGGCAGGAAGGGCGCCATGTGGTAGTCACTGTTATGCCCTATGGGTGCATTTGACTCTGGATACTGGGACGGCGAAGGTCTATACCTCCTGAGCCACTGCTCATAAATGCTTACGTGGAAAAACAGATACAGCTGTTTAGTGAAAAGCGAGTAAATGAACCAGCGTTAAGTGTCTGTGTGTCCGTCCGTGCCTTTTCTTACCAATCTACAAATGAGTGATGGAGGAGGAATATGGGGTCGTTTGCAGAGCCTTGGACAGACGACATGGAGCCGTTCATGTAGACATGGATAGCGGCGTGCATGCCCATACGAGAACTGTTTCCCAACCCAGTACGAGGGTCGCCAAAACCTACAAGATAATAAGTGTCTCATCAGCCCCAGAATAATAAGCACATCAGTGAAAATGAAAGTAGACAGGAGAGGCAGCCAGCGAGTGTCTTTGTGGTTAATTTCCTCTGACCTTCCAGAGTGTTCCTGAAGCTCATGTTGGCTGTGCGGTCCATGGCTCCAGTGTCATAGTTGGTTAAACTGAGGGTGAACTCCACCTCTGCGGTTGTTGGTAGTCGCTCAACCACATTGCGATTTTGGTTGCCAGGGTTACGACGTAAAGGGCCTTCTTCCGTGGCGTCACATAGCACACCTCTGTTGTTATAGTCTTCTGCTTGGGAGCACAGAACCTGACACATCATATACAGAACAATGAATGCACTGAGCCACAGAGTCATTTTTAGTCAAAGAATCTGAATTTGACTGTTGTTACTTGGGTCTACTTTGTCAGAAAAAGTCAAGGGATGCATTTCAAGTGGTCACCGTGTAGTAAAATGGTCCCTGTCAGTGTTTTACTATCATATATGATGTTTTTGGATTAACTGTGGCAGTAATGTGTATGTTACACTTTACTGCTCTATTAAGGTTGAGCTCATTTTAACTGCTTTATACACCACTGAATAGTTCAATCCTAAGCAATGAATCCCACTTTATTAGAGCTCCATTTATTTTAAGCATCACTGTCCTTTAAGGACATATCCCTAAAAAGTCAAGTTTCATGAGCTTAGAAATACAGCAGTGTTTTCATTTTTATGACAATGCGGTTTCCAGCTAATCCAAGAGGGCTGTGGAGAGTTTATTTAACTTAAAACAGGGGGATTTTTTTTTTCAACCCATTAAGGATCACTTCATTCTTCAGTTTATCATAAACATTCAAAGTCAACACATTTAGAGGTAAATTGGTGGGTGTGAATAACTATAATCTGGAGTAAAAAGTACAGTGTTGCATCTAAAACATGCGGAGTGAAAATAACTCCTCACAAATAAGGGGGAGATGAGAATACACGGACATATCTCAGGATGATTGGCATGATGTATGCACCGAGGCACATCTGATTACAAATTCTAATACATGGAGGGAATTCAAATGGAAAATAATTTCTAGACATTTCAGAACACCAGAAATACAGTCCAAGATAGGCCTTCAACATTCCAGTTCCTGCTGGAGGAGCTGTGGAGCCCATACACAGTAGCTGATCACACACACAGATTTTGGCTCTGTCCTAAGTTAAGAGTGTTTTGGAGGGAGGTTTTCAATGCCTCGAAGGAGGTTTTTAAAATGAACATCTCACAAAATTTCACAGTGGAATTACTGGGAGTAATACCTGAAGGTCTGGATAGAAGGGCAAAAAAAATACCTCTTGAATATATTATTCACTGCTGCTTTAAATCCATCCAACCATCAGCTGGATGAAACCAGAACCTCCTTCATATAATACACGGATTCAAAAAGTGTGAGATATTTATCAAATGGAGCAGAACACATTCTCACTAAGGCTTCAGAAACATCACCTTTATTAAAAGAAGGGAACCTAGGTTACCTTTATTGCTACAGTAATATTTATTCATGATGCAAAACCCCATGTTGTATAACAAAATGCTGTCATCCTGCTTCTGACTAGGATTTTTTTTTTTGTAATTATCTTTTTATTATTTTTTTCAGGCAGCATTATCTGATCAGCATTTTAATCATGTATATAACTCCTATATAGGTAAAGAAAAACAAACAAAAAACAAAAACATACTCATACAGGGGAACAATGACAGAAATAGTAAAAATATACACAGTCACCTAAAATAGAGTTAATAGGAAATAAGAAGTGTTTTTCCCATTCCACTCTTTCCTTCCAGAAACCCTTTTGCGCTGTATACAGAATATTTAACGTGTGTCGCATGAACCAAGGGTTTACACGGGTCTGTATGGACATTACTCTAATGAAGTTAAATCAGCTCTTAATTGTGACATAGAATCCACCCAGTTTTTCCAGTAATTGGTGAATTTGTCTGAATGAAGTCTGACAGAGAAAGTCAACTTCTCCATCCCATAGATGTCACCTACTGTGTAACTTCTATCCAATCCTCCATTTTGGGGACATCCTTTTTTAGCCTCTTCTCAGTGATGGTTTTTTTACCTGCCACTGACAATATTCTGAATAGATACTTATCCCGTGCATTTGTTATCCCCTGATTCTCTTTTCCCAAGTATATGGATTCAAATGTTAATAGAAATTGGACTATGAAAATGTTCTTCAAAGCCAGCCAATAAGGCACTCTGACTAGGATTTATACCTATAACTTTATTTTTGGAGTGGACATTATCTATTTATTTGCTGCGATTGTTATCATTTTCTTTAATTTCCATCCTATATTGCCTATGGAGGTTTGTAAAAATACACATACAGCTGAGAAAAAGAAAAGGAAACTTACGGAACTGTATTTAAATGTATACATTGTATCATACGGAGAAAAAATAAAATCTAATAAAAACTAAGTTTAAAAAGAACACAGAGGAGTGGCTGTTTAAAGCTGCATAAAATAAAAAAAAACCCAGGGGATTAGGTATTGTAGTAACACAGGGAGAGATGTAATGCCAACAATTCCAGACAAGAGTCATATGATCACGTTTGCTCACTTCCTCCTGATCCCACATGGTGAACATCCAAGCTGTAAACAGGCACATGCAGATTCCTGACCGACTAGAGGGGCCCTGAACTGTACATTCCCATTCATTGGAGAACATGACCCCAGCACAAATCCCATCATTAGAATTATAATCTTTATTGCATCATGAATCACACTACAAACCACAATACCTGTCAAAGTAAGTACAATGAGATGTTTTTTTATTTTTCCATAGCAGCCTTAGTTGAGTTTATGTCTAGGGGGCAAGAACCTACCTATACTACAACATGAAGCCAAGGCTGAAATATCTTACCATTGTTATTACCTCTGACAGCAGACTTATATTGGACTTCTCTAAAAATAAAATAGTCTAAAATAGTCTGTATTTCTTTCTTAGTACTCATTCCTGTCTCATTATTTTATTTGGAACCTCTAATAAGTGATCTAGATGCTCATCTTCACATTTTCCTTCTGTTAATCAGATCTCAGGTCAGATAGAAGGTTTAGATTTCTGCCATATCAGGCTGTGATTGACAGGTCTGTATGACAGCTCACTGCCTGCTGAGTCGTTATGTAATACTACTACTACTACTACTACTACTACTACCACTAATAATAATAATAATAATAATAGATTAGATTTATATTGCACTTTTCTATTTACACATGCTCAAAGTGCATACATTGGATCCATTATTCTTTCACACACTGGTGGACACTTCAGGGTGGGGTCTTGCCCAAGGACACAATGGCACATGACCAGGACAGAGTGGGATTTGAACCCCCTGATTATTGAACAACCAACTGGAAAAAGTAGGTCAAAGTAAAATTTTTAAAAATTAATTCTTAAAATCTTTTTTCCCCCATTTACTTTTAATGGGCAACATTTCAAATGTCTGTAGAAGCAAAACTACATTTTCAC
>JAPTYQ010000007.1:20623917-20638840 GCA_029814465.1 Ostorhinchus cyanosoma
TTTGTGATGACGTTTGATGGTCTAATAATTTTTTCCGTGACTGTATTTCGTACTTTCTCATCCCTAGCTGAGGTCACTGAGGTGCTGAGCAAGGTTTTCCTTTATTCATTCCATAAATTCTTTCATCATATATGTTAGCTTTTTGTCATTTTCATTTCAGGTCTGTCTTTGTTTTATTTTATGATCTGCTACTCGTTGCAGACTTAAATTTATACCTCTACACTGTTCTAAAATGTCCACTCAGAAAAAGGCTTAGCCGGAAACTTAACCAGTGATGATCTATGTAAGGTTAAATAAGTGCATATTGTGTGAGTGTGTGTGTGTGTATGAATGTATTTAAGTGCCTGCATGCGCATACTTGTGTGTGTCTTCAGGCTTGTAGGTGGTGCAGCAACACTGTGCATGCAAAATATTGCCCTTTCAGGTCAGTGAGTGGGTTTCCAAACTCCCGTTCAAGAGTGATTCAAACTATATGGAGTCAAAACCCTGCATGCTTTTCATATCCATCAGTGCTTTTTTATGCCAGCGCACCATATCTGTGCTTGCTTCTCTAAGGATGTGTTATGAAATGATCTCCTACCTCACCCAGAGAAAGAGGAATCATAAAAACACACCCACACAAACGTTGTGTAACTCCAGCTCAGTTAGCTAAGTTTTCAGAAAGGACTTCTTTTTTTTTTTTTTTTTGGTCAGTTAGAAAGATAAGGATTCATTTGTATGTGCGAGTGAGGTGCGTGTCTACATGAAGGCACATGTGTGGAGGTGTAATCAACCTTCTTTCTTTGTAGATTGCAGACAAACATCCAGCGGGAGACATAATAATAGATGAAGTGGAAACCTTTCACATTTCACTGACGATATGTTGAATCCACTGTGTTTTTGATACAATACTGATGCTGCAGTCTAGTGGTGTGTGTCGAGTGCTTATTAATCATCCGCTGGTACTATGATTATTTTTATTACTCACTAAAGTCTATGGTCTAAATCTATTTTAACCTAAAATAATCAATGAACAAAGATTAGAAAACACATTGACTGACACTATCTGAACTAAAACACACATTTGGTCACTCCAGAGCCTCCATCCAACTGGCCCTGAGCAGTCAAAGTCCATCAGGGGAAGTCTCCAGAGGGCGTCCTTATCAGGTGTCCACAGCAACTCAACTGGCCTTTCTCAGTGCAGGGGAGCAGAGACTGGATGTCTGAAAAAAAAAAATCACAATCTGTTTCAGGAATTACCCATATCCAGGACCATAATGAGGCTCTGAATGTAGATTCACTGGTAAATTGGGGACTTTGTCTAATAGCTGAGCTCCCTCTTCACCCCTAAGGTACAACACATCAAGACAAAAATCCCAAAGATACTTGAACTCCTTCGCCTGGGACAGTTTTTCCAAGTAGCATACCATCCTTTTCTGGTAGAGAACCATGGTCTTAGATTAAAAAGTGCTGATCCACATTCCAGCTGCATCGCACTCAGCCACAAACCATCCCAGTGATGGCCTGAGGCTCCACTGCGATGAAGGACATTATCAGTCACCTGGCAGTGCCCCGGCCACAAATCAAGGCTGATACTGCAGCACTAGCAACAATTTCCTTAGTTCCCTTATCTACAGTGGTCCTCTGGATTGTGTTTGTCTGGATCTTCACTCCAGATCTGTTTGCTTTGGGAGACCTTGCCAGGAGCATTTAGCCTCAGACTACAAAGGCCAGAGGATCACTGTACCACACAGCTCGTATTTGGTCTGGATTCTGTATTTCTTCACAAACACTGTGATAAAATGGGATTTTTTTAGACATTTGTTCAATATATATCATGTGTTTCAAAGGAATTTGATTATTTACATTCTTTTTCAAAATTTGTAATGCAAATAATCTATAACGCATAACTGGCACGAAACAAACCGAAGCCAGAGAAATAACAGGCCTGATAATAGAAGCTGGGTTTTTTAAAGTATGATCAGGTTTTGAGTGAGGACTCTCTCTGGATGTTTTATTTTAACATATTTTCTATGCATATTTTTTATGATTTAAATGTTAAAGACAAGGCTTCAACTTGGACATGCATGCAAATACCTTCACTGTTTTAACCAAGTGAGTCTGAACCATATCATGATAAATATTTAATTCTCTGCAGAGCAGTCATTTGGTTCAATTTGGGAGGCAACCTGTCGACTTCAATCTGTGCAGCACTGGTGCAAAATGTAGTTCATCACCACAGGAAGTACAGGAAGACACATTAAAATTCACTGCCATGTTCTGCCTAGTGTTATTTTTCTTGATATAATCATAATTATGTCAAAATTATATAACCAGTTGCAGTGTAAACATGTATTTATGGACACATTTACCACAAGTAAGAAAAGTCTAAAGCTTAATTTCCTGAATATCAGATGCATCATTTCTTAGTGTTAGTTGTATTTTTCTTCCAGGGCTGCTGAGCTGAGCAAATAACCACCTTGTTACCTTTTGTTGTTCCAACCAGTTTTTGTGTACCGGTGTGGGTGTAATTGGATATGTGAACCAGGTCCAAGGCTTGAGCACACCGTTGATTAGTATTGAGTTGGGTGCTGTTCCTTGTTACTGTACTGTCATGTTCCACTGATGTTTCCACCTATTCCTACAGACATCTACTTTATTGCCAGGTTTGCTTGCTGGTTCTAGAAAGAAAACATTGGGTCATTGCATGCACGATTCTGTAAAAGTGTCTAATTACCCTGTTTATGTAACAGCTATGAAGCAAACACTGCCAAGAATTCTGAAGCAATACTTCACAAGCAACTGCCTCACAATACCTTGGTGCTCTGTAATGCTAACAGCTGAATTCAGTTGTTTTATAAAGTATGATGATTTACAATAATTTCTTCAACTGGCAGGAAGTGGTGTTACAAAGCTGTTCCTCACTGATAACAGAAGCTTATCTAATGGAGGGAGCATTGGAACGAAATCCTATTGTACAGTACTGGAACATTAGAAAAAGGCTACAATGCGACTGTACAATTTCACATATTTTGTTATTCACTTATACGACACCATACAAGTGATAATTTGCATTTTTCTAATCTCATAGTGACTTACTTACACTTCTCTCTCCTTCTGTCTTGTTTAGTGATGGTTGGGCTGACAGATATGATGTGACTGATGGCTATGAGAGGGAGGCAGCTGGTGGAATCACTATAAAGCTAAAGTCAGCATATGTGACCTGGTTTGATGATTATTACCTGAACCTGAAGCCTGACGCGAACCTGAGGAACCCCTGGTTCCCTGAGTTTTGGCAGCACCGCTTCCAGTGCAGGTTGAGGGGGCACCCACAGGAGAGCAGCCTGTACAACCGCACCTGCACCTGTCAGTGCAACACTAATTCTGCTCCCTACATTCTCTCTATTTCATATGTATTCACGTTGAAAATGCTCACTATTAGTTGATAACACTGTGACTCTTGAAGTATCTCTTTTCTCATCAGGGAGAGAATCGTTGCGTCATCAGTACGCCCAAGACACCAAGATGGGTTTTGTCATAAATGCAATCTACTCTATGGCTTATGGTCTAGATGCCATGCAAAGATCCCTCTGTCCAGGATTTAAGGTAAATAAGGTTCAGTGTGTGTGTCTATGTGGTGTTAAACTGTGCACTGAAGCACTGACAGTGTTCGTCTTTTCTCTGGAGGGTTTGTGTGACGACATGCGACCTATAGACGGCCGCAAACTGCTAGATTTCCTCATGAGAACAAACTTCATTGGAGTATCCGGGGAGACCATCCACTTTGACCAGAATGGAGATTCACCTGGCAGGTAAGAAAAAAATCAAAAGAAAGGAAAGAAGGAAGTAGAAAAAACAGAAGACAATATGAAATATAAGCATGTACTATATGTATGGGTTTATGCATATATTATGTGTGTCTCAGGTATGAAATCATGAACTTCAAGCACATAGGAGAAGATGACTACTCCTATATCCACGTGGGAAGCTGGGATCAAGGTGGCTTAAAGATGAATGATGAGGAAATTTGGAGTAACAACAGTGATTTCATTCAGTCTGTCTGCTCGGAGCCCTGCCAGAAGGCACAGATCAAGGTAAGCATGGACAAAGCTTGTTTAGAAAGAAAAATGTGGAGGTGTATTCTTCCTCTTAGACATATTATATAATTTGTGGAAACTGTGCCTATGTTTTTTCTTTTTATTAATTTATTGTATATGCAATTAAATTAAAACAGACTGTCCATTTTTACAGACAGTGGATAAGTGAAGGTAATACCGTAGTTCACGTCATGCAAAATTTACAGAAGTAGTTTTTTACGACCCCCCCCCATAGTTTTATAGTGAAAGCAGTCGTACGTAGCAGCCCACCTTCAATCTGATCTAACAGATTTATGTTCTATTAAATCCACCCAGTAAAATCTATGTGTATCCCTTCAAAGACTCACCAAAGCTCTTTGTTCTAGCTTTAATCACCTCCCATCTGGACTCAGGCATCTTCCTCCAGTCTCTCAAATTCATGAGCAACAGTACATTTAAACCTTGTCACACACTAATGATTGACTCTAATGTAGAAGATTACCGAGATTTAAACTGGAGTCCTGCATTTAAAGTTTTAAATAAAATTTAGTGCTTTTATCGTACCCAAGGCCGTTCAATGAATGAAGCTCTTCACTTTCCTTGTTTGCTTCACTTTGTAAAGATTATTCACCGTCTACATTACCTTTAGCTGTGATTATAGGGTGCATTCACTGTGGCATTGTATTTGCCATGCAATGCTCATGCAGTGTCACAAGAAAGGTCACATTTATTTCCATTTAGACTTGAATTGGGCGGCCGTGGCTCAGGAGGTAGAGTGGGTCATCCAATAACTGAAGGGTTGCCGGTTTGAATCCCGCTCTGACACTTCACCCTTCTTGCCTCCAGTGCTGCTACATACACTGGTGTATGAATGTGTATGAATGTTCGGTGGTGGTCAGAGGGGCCATAGGCGCATATTGGCAGCGACACTTCTGTCAGTTTGCCCCAGGGTAGCTGTGGCTACTGATGTAGTTTACCACCACCAGAGTGTAAATGTGAGAGTGAGTGAATAATGGCTCCACTGTACATGCTTTGAGTATGTGTTCATAGAAAAGTGCTATATAAACCCAGTCCATTATTATTATCATTGTATTCATTATTTTTGCAAAGATCTTGGAATGATGTTGGGATAGACGAGCCTCTGTGTTAGATCTTCTCAAGCACATCCCATAGATTCTCAATAGGGTTCAGGTCTAGACTCTATGGTTGGTCAATCCATGTGTAAAAATGATATCCCTTCCTCCCTGAACCACTCTTTTACAAACCTGGTGACCCCAATGAATCCAAGACTTACCCAAACTTTATGCTCCCTTAGCAAAGTGATGCTTATTAAAGAAATGAGAAGCTTCTCACGGCATCAATTTGGATTAAAGGACTTATTAGAAACATTAATTATTATCCAATGAAAGGCTCTTACTTATTTGCTTAGTTAAATTGGGACTGCTTTATGGTCAGGCGGTGTATTTCTATGCTAACTTGCTGCCATGACAGAAAAAACCTGTTCATAATGAGTCTCTGTTTAAGATTCCATAAGTCTTTCCTTTGTTTCCCTTGACGAAATACTAATTTGCCTCCTCAACAGGCTATACAGTCAGAGTGTAAGATTAGCTACAGCAAACTGCCATTAGAGCTTTGAGACTTTTCGGCACTTTACAACGTATCGCTGTGTGTGTGTGTGTGTGTGTGTGTCTGTGTGTGTGTGTGTAGGTGATACGCAAAGGAGAGGTGAGCTGCTGTTGGACCTGTACTCCCTGCAAAGAGAACGAGTTTGTGTTTGATGAGTACACATGTCGAGCGTGTACTCTCGGCTCCTGGCCTACAGATGACCTTACTGGTAAAAAAAACACACTGCTTTTGATTCATGTCTATTTCTGTGTTGCTTGCAGACACATATACAAGATATCCAAACAGGCCAGGAAAGCCTTGAATCTGGGTCACACACTTTTGGTGCACCCACAAATCCCCTTACACACCAGACCTACCACAAACTGGCAAACACACTGAACCACCACTGACACAAATACTTTGTTACTGAGCTCATAAGAGACTTGAGATCCATGGTGGAATAAAGGATTTGGCTGAGGAGAAGATTCCTAAACTTCAAGTCTGACAAAAACTGTTTGAAATATTTCTTCCCTCTGCTCTTTTAAAACCCTTTTATTAATCCTGTTCCTCTCTAGTTGTGTGCAGGTAAAAGAGCATATCCAAGAGTACACATGCTAATAGAGAAGCACACATTTTTCCACTGATAACAATGTGTGGAAACTGGCTTTGATATGGCTTTTTTCCCCCTCAAAAGCCTGTGATCTCTTTGCATCCTTCAGGTTGTGAACCAATCCCTGTGCAGTATGTGCGCTGGGGGGATCCGGAGCCAATCGCTGCGGTGGTCTTCTCCTGCCTGGGCCTCCTGGCCACACTTTTTGTCACTTCTGTCTTCATAAAGTAATTATTCTCAAGGGTTTTTATATGTTTGTTATTGTAATGTGGATATCAACTCCTTATTCGGCAGTCTCAGTGTTCTGTAAATCTAAAATATTGCGATTATGAGCTGGACTCCTCGAAGGTACTGAGTTTGTTACCGCCCGAGTGGTTCCGATGCCCCAGTTATATTTTCTCATCAGGGTTTTTATGATTCTGCAGATTCTGGGACACCCCAGTGGTCAAGTCATCCAGTCGTGAGTTGTGCTACATCATTCTGGCTGGGATATGCCTGGGCTACCTGTGCACCTTCAGCCTTATTGCCAAACCCCACATAATCTACTGCTACCTCCAAAGGTTGGGAATAGGTCTGTCCCCTGCCATGAGCTACTCTGCTCTGGTCACCAAGGTACTTGCTCTTTGTTTTTGTTGCCAGGCTGTAAAAAGAAAGACACTGACATTACAGGCTCTTTAAATTAGAGCAGGTACTTTTTATATTACTAAGTAACTTTTATATTTATATATAAATCTGTGTATAATTGTTGTATTGTGTTGTGTCTGAGACCTTGAATCCCTACTAAGGGGATGCATAAAGTATATTCTATTCTATTCTATTCTATTCTATTCTATTCTATTCTATTCTATTCTATTCTATTCTACAACTGTGTTCATCATCAGCTTTCCAACTGATTTGATGCTTGTACTGTAGGCGCTAGGCATGATGGGTAATCACTTAACTCACCTCTTTTCTCACCCTGACTTTGAAACAGGGTCAGTCTGGACTCATCAGACCACATGACCCTTTCCCACTGAAATACAGTCCAATAATTATTAGTGATGTGCAGATCAATACTGAAATATTGATATATCCGATACCAGATTTTTACATTCTAGAATCGATTCACAAATCAAAATATCGATACTTTTGATACTTCGGTCATTTGAGGTCATGTATATCAGGAACACAGTAGAAAGTAGGTAAACTGTTGGGATCTTGTCTAAATGATATGTGATTGATGGGAACTACTTTTTCTTCCGCCTGGGTAAGTATGTTCTGCGTCTTCTCAGTGAGTCAACTCTGAGTCACTCAATCTGAACTGAGCAAAAAACGGAATAGACTAAAGAAAAAAACAGTAAATATGTACTGTTCCATACCAAAAACTAGTATATGAGGGAAAGTGTCAGTGTTGGACGCTTTTGTTGAAGGGTTACATGTTCAGTATTTTCATGTTTCATGTTAACACATTCATGTAACGTGAATTAATATGCGTTTTCATTTTTAGAATAGTTCTTAATAATTAAACAATAATTATTCTCGTGTCTTGTATTCTTTATGAAGTTATGATTTGAAATACATTATTTTTTTTATTTTTTTTTAAAGATTTTTTTAGACATTAAACATATTTTTACAAAGTAACGTATTGGATCAGTATCGCCGAAACCAGCCTGAATTTTACTCGGTTTTGGAATCAAAAAGGAAATCCGTGGTATCGAACATCACTAATAATTATACACTCTTGCAAACTGATGGTTGTTTAAGGAATGGGAATCTACTTACAGCAGCAGTTAGGGTTAAATAACTTGTTGCAGATGAAACACATTAATCACTATAGCACTTCTCCAATGGAAGGATCTGAACTATTTGCAGAGTTTAGTCCAGGTGGGGACTGTCTTATTTTGACCTGGCTGTATGTCTGTGAGTAAGCTCACAATAATACCATTGCAACTTCACTTTTTGACAACCATATTCAATTCAGATCACCCCATACTTTGAAGTAGTACAGCTTAAACATAAAGTCATCCAAGGATATGGCCAGGAGTAAGAAATCTACTCGCAAAGATTGGCTGCAGGCCATTTGGAAGGAGGTATTGTACCAGCTGAGGTTCTTCCATGTGGGCTGGGGTTGATGTTTAAGATCTGGGACCTGAAAAGGGGATTATTGGTATGAATCAGTGTCAGCAGTATTATCCATAGTAGATGTAAGCAAGGCCTCCATCACCATTTGATCTATTTTTGATTCAGACCAACCGTATAGCACGGATCCTGGCAGGCAGCAAGAAGAAGATCTGCACCAAGAAGCCACGCTTTATGTCCGCCTGCGCACAACTGATCATTGCCTTCCTACTCATACTGCTGCAGCTGGGGATTATTGTGGCACTCCTCATCATAGAGCCACCGCAGGTATCTGAATCTTTACCGCGTGGAGGAAGATCAATTAGTCTTATTTATACATATACCTGTACAGCAACATCATCTTTTTCCTTCACTTCTCCCAGGTGATCCATGACTACCCCAGCATCCGCGAGGTACACTTAATCTGCAACCTGACCACTTTGGGGGTGGTGGCGCCACTGGGCTACAACGGCCTGCTTATCCTCAGCTGCACCTTCTATGCCTTCAAGGTATTTCTGTAGAGCAGCAGTTAATATCTCACAACTTGTCCCACTGAACATTCCCCATGACGCTTCCTTTTTTTTTTTTTTTTTTTTTTCTTCTCACAGACTCGTAATGTTCCTGCCAACTTTAACGAGGCCAAGTATATTGCCTTTACCATGTACACGACCTGTATCATCTGGTTGGCCTTTGTTCCCATTTACTTTGGCTCCAACTACAAGATCATAACCATGTGCTTTAGTGTCAGCCTCAGCGCCACAGTGGCACTCTGCTGCATGTTTGTCCCAAAGGTAAGTAACAAATACCAGTTGCATTTTCTTAATAAGTACTGATTTGACTTCAACTATTTTCAGATCTCTAATAGACATATATTGTTCCTCTGTGATGCTAGGTTTACATTATGCTTGCCAAACCTGAGAAGAATGTACGCAGTGCTTTCACAACATCTACAGTGGTACGCATGCATGTTGGGGATGCTAAAAAAGCTGCCAAAACTGGTAAACCCTCCAGCAGCATGGCCAACTTGTTCCGACGTCGTGGCTCTGGGCAGGAGAACATCAGGTATTTATAAAGTATAATGGGCAAAAATATGTAAATTACTAGATAGTATCCAGCTAGGGTTGGGTACCAAAATCTGCTATGATCATGGCAAGGGTAAAAGCAAAGAAACAACAAAAAAGGCAAACCTATGCTACTACAAAGGGACGTGCAATAATAATAATTGAAATAATGACGGATAATTTGAGTTAATTTGGCAAAAAAGGGGCTAAATTGGGGAAAATGGTCTGCTGTTGGTAGCAACGGATCAAGCAGCAGCAGCATGGGCTTTATATCTGCAAAAAATCTATGCACTGTAATTTTAATAGGTATCTGCGACAACTTTCTGAAGGAGCTGTTTCTGTCTGTAAGTCAACGTATATGAAAGCATTTTTGAGCTCCATCCAGGAACATAAGTGTCTTTGATAAATTAGAACTGAATACACTTGGTATGAAGCCAAAAAAAAAACCCCTCTTTCTTGAGCTGATAAAAGATTACCTCATTTGGGTTAAATACTCCCAGAGGAGATTTGCTGCCTTTGAGGATTTCTCTTTCCAGGGAAGACAAAAGGAAATGGAGGGAGATATAAAATTACATAGAAAGCAACAGATATTATGGGGGATGGTGCAAACACTGACAGCAAGAAATAGTGAGTTCTTTTCTTAGTATTTATGTCTGTTACTATACAGTGAAAATGCATGCACATCATATCTTATAGTACGTTTGTACCGACTTACGTTTTTTTAAATAGATACTTATGATTGTGTTGTTTTATGTTGCAGTTCCAATGGAAAATCTGTGACATGGGACCAGAATGAGCACAGCTACAGGCCAAACCTGTGGAAAAGAATGTCATTCCATGTCAAGAAAAAGGGCGCAGTAGAGACAAACCAGACAGCCATCATCAAACCCTTCTCTAAAGGAGGCGATGACCCTGCCGACATCAGCATCAAACAGGAGTACGAGGAGCCACAGGGGTCTCAGTCATTTAACTGCTCCCCTTCCCAGTCACCCATAAACACAATCAGCCAGCATGCAGCAAAAGCAAGGGGGTTCCAAGGAGGAGGAGATGAGGAAGATGGTCACGTTTTAACCACGTACATACCTGAACACCCTGGTGGGGTGAGGAGAAGAGGTGGAGACAACGGTCAAACTGTGACTGTTAACATGCCTGATGGTGGGGACATTAGTGCCATAGGTGTGGGTGACATCGGTATAGGGTTGATCGGTGGCCAAACTCAGGGTACAACAATTATGGACCAAATTAGCTGTGTGGTTAACCGTTTCACTGCTAACATCAGTGAGCTCAACACCATGATGCTGCCAGGGGGAGCCACCATCAGCCCCAACGCCACCATTGCTCGGCCCGCAGCTGCAGATGCCGGCCCCGACCCCGGCCCAGGGCCCGGCCCCCATCAGTACCTCACGTCAAGGAACAAACAATCCTCCTCCACGGTCACCACATATGCTGAGGTTGCAGCCGTCTCCAGTTTCTGTGAGAACCGGCCTGCAGGTAAGCTTTACGAGCATCTGGCTGGGACTTGTGTGAGCGGCAGACGAGCCAAGGACAGGGAGGAGCTTCTGGCTCTGACGCCCCCGTCCCCGTTTAGAGACTCATCTCTGGGGTCTAACAGCAGCTCTCCTCCTTCTCTGTCTCCTGCTTCTGAGGCTGAATACGACCAGCTGCTGCTGAGACACTACAGTCAGAGCTCCTCCTCTCTCTAAACCTGCTCCTCTACACTCCTGCTTCTTTCTTTGCCTCTTTTTTGGAGTAAACTCTACCCTTCAGACTCTTATCTGATCTTTTATCTGATGCCTTTCTATATGTGGATATTATCAGTGTTTCATAATTTTCTAAGTATTTTCATTTTTGACTTTTTATTGAACGCACCCCATATGCCTCCACTGAGAGGACCTTGAGGAGAAAACAAACTGCAGGATTTATGACTCTGGAGTTTGACGCCAGTTTATGAATACTGAAATAGGCTTAGGAATGTGGAAAACTGTGGCAAACTGGACAGCACATATGGGCATTTAAAAGGACTTGACATTGTATGCTGACATGTTTCTAACTCAGTTTAAAACTTTACAATTCCAAAGAAAAATTATAAGCTGCAGAAACATTTTTAAAATCGCGAGTGATATTACTATTTCATTGTAAAATATTTATTAAGTCATTAGTGCAGTAAATATTACCAAATATTCATGTTGGTGTTTCTTTGGATTATGCCAAAAATGGCTTGTATTTGAATCCAAAATGGACATTTGGTTGTCTGAAGTAAGCACAGGTTTTAAATTGTTGAAGATAGTTGTATATCAGGTGTATAATTTACATATTCTATTATCAGAAACACAATATGTGATTTATATTGATGCTTGTATTATGGCTGTTGACTCTTTGTACATGTGATGTTTTGTTACTGATAATTTACTCTGAGAATGAATGAAGACTTCCAGATAATTGTCAGTTCTAAAAGACATGTGATGCAAAGGACTTTGCTTACCGGAACAGAAGAAGAAAATGTACAAAATTGGCTTTGTTTGAGTCAGGTTTTACTGCGGAATGCTCTCGATGACCATTTCCTCATTTTCTCTGACGGAGCTAAGAGTCATTCTCCTCCCTTTGACAGATGGCAGCAGTTCTTTATTTTTCCGAGGAACATGCCTTCGCGGACACAATATCATCAGATGTAGAATCTACAAAGACCCTGTGAACTATTTAGATGTTTTGATTCATTTCTCTGGATGTGATTTAGCTGAATGTAAGAAAACACCTTATCATATGAAGTGGACCAAAATGATCTTCCACCTCAGGATGTGGCCGAGCCAAAATACTTTCTACCGGCTGAATGAACTCTGTCAAATCTTGGCAGAAAATGTTTCCAATCTGCATGATGTCACTTTCTTTGTACTCTTCAGGTTGTATTTGTACTTATGTTTTTTTTTATATTGTACATATCAAATAGTATTAACAGTAGTAGATACAGTAGCAAAGTAATGATACTGCAATGTTATGAAGAGAGAGCAGGAAATCAATTGAACGTGTACCAGATTTCTCACGCATCTGTTACACAACACTATATTTACAGCTCTGGCAATTTCTATGACAAAGCCTCCCGTATTTGATTATGTTTATTTATAGGTCACAGTGGCCATTAGATTTCAAGCATACTCTTTTTTTCAGATTCTTTACTGGTTTTTATCTATATTTTGGCCTGTCTGAGAAAGCTGATGAAAATGGAAGTTCACAGTCACACAAATTGTCAGCTTTCAACTAAAAACTAAGTCAAAATGATCATATATTTATTTACGAACTGATCTCTCAAAGTTAGCACCTATTCTTCAGTCCATAATTTTGCTTTATGTTTATGCTGGCAGGAATGTTTTAATGCTTTTTGCAATCTTTTTACTAACCTTTAGGATGAAATCATATGATACCATATAAATGCCATACATGCATGCTGATTGTGCCAAATGAACTAATGCTTTATTACAATAACTCACTGATGTAATGTTTGGAAGACTTTTGTCTTGTGCTTATTTCTTGCCTTTTAATACAGACTGAGCATAGAATGCAGGCCTTTGTTGCATTATACTAATTTTGTCGCTAAAAAAAAAAAAAAAAAATCCATGAAAACCACTTACATTGATATTTCCTGTCAATATCCTAGAAAGACAATTATTCAGCCAAAAAGGATGCAAATGTAACAAGATAGTCTGTACTTGTTAGAGTGTGAAGTTTCATTTTTCTGCCACAATCATTTTGTAAGATTTTAATTTTCTTGTCAGTCTGGTCTACAGAAGTTAAAGTTATCCAAGCTAAATATTTATTATATTTCAACAGTGATGTTTCTACAAACTGGATCTTGTGCAATGTTATTTTTATACTTCCAAACTTGATGTTACTCATGGACCTTTTTTTTTTAAAAAAGGTAGATAACTATGTCAAATTACTGTGCGATAATTAATAAACCTAACAGGAAATAGGGTTTCTAGGCCACTCTTTATTAAATAAGATGTAATATAATTTCCTTTGTCGTAAATTGTAGACCGAAATTGTCCAATGAAGTTAATAATCACAAGACGACGGGCAAAGTTTATTTATATATAGCACAATAGCCTTAATGAGCCCAGGGAGAACATAAAGTCCGGATGGAACTCGTTGTTTATTTTGGAGACTCATTGTTTTGTTGGTGTTATTTTATGGTCGTCCCCTTATTGTACAAATGCATTAAAAGAAGATTCCACTTCTTAATATAACAGCACAATAATACATTTGCCACCAAGTTTTGTCAGCAGGGAAAGACATACATTGGAATCTTATAGAATTTATTGCAGGGCTGTTGCATTAGATCACATTCATATTCAACCTAATAGGTGGCGACTGTGTAAAATCCTAATTATGGGTCACCTATGGATAATAGTCTCTACACTTTAATGGAGAACAGTTATTTTTGCAGGGAGAGGTTACTGTCCTAAATGAGAAGCATGAGAGAGCACTTAGAATTTGTTAACTCACTACCTTATATGTGTGGCTTGAAGGCAGAGATAGAGTAGTGCAGGGACCTTTTTTTTTTAAATCATAACATTAGTCATCTAACTTGGCATATTTGCAGAAGTTTTTCAAAAACAACTGCAGGAGAGAAGTTCACCATCATTGCGTCTAACTGTACTGTACTGTATGTTCTGTCCAGCAGTAAACAGGACACAAAGAATTAGTAGTAGGCGGGTAGTTGGATCAAAAAATGTAAAATGTAAATGTGCATAAAGGAGAGTGGTACTCATCAAGGAGATAAGTAGAATGCATGGAAAAACTAAAGGGTAAAAAGCACTGTTACCAAAAAAAAAGGGTAAAAAAATCAGTAATTATTGATCAAAAAGACAGAAACCAGTCCAAAGCACTATGATACAAAGTTTAAGTGTTTCATTACCTTTAGAGACATGAGTGCCCGTGTGTTCTGACTGCACAGAATCTTCATCAGGGCATAATGCAAAAGACATGTGCTCAGCTCTAAAACCTCACTGCATCATGGGATACTAAGCATGTTGATCATGGGATAAGAAGTACCTTTAAGTATATCTGAACAAAAGTCAAAGGAAAAACAGAGAGGATATATAGATGTATATATAACAAAAAAACAATAAAAATTGAAAAAAAAAAGAAGTATTGCCTTTTCAAACGTGTAAATCAACAAGATAAATGGGGAAAATATTCGGTACAAGGTGGCTGTGTCGTCAGTGGTGCAAAGATGCAAACCTGCAACAATTGTGTTTGAGGAGAAAATGTCCTGAAGGTCTTGGTCCCGCCTCAAGTTTACACAGAAGCTGTTGTGTTTTTTTCCAACAGTGAGTAAATACACAACAACTGTCAAAAAGGACACCAGGACTTTTGCATCCAACATCTTGTGTCGGGAATCCAAATTAAATTTAGGTACTGCTACTGCACATTTAAAATTAGAATAAACTGCAAGCAGAAGATAACTGGTGTTTTTGAACTGATCTCAGGGCAGTGTACTT
>JAPTYQ010000007.1:20662096-20675424 GCA_029814465.1 Ostorhinchus cyanosoma
TCCTCTTTAGGCATGAAAAAAACAATACATTTTTATGAACCTATTTTTCATGAAGTTACAAAAATGTCCACGTGTTTCATTTTTGAAGCAAAGAAAAATGTATTTGAAACGCAATATCAGAAAGTGATATGAAAACTATGAAATAAAAGCATTATTATTCAGCTAATCGGATGTTTCCTCTCATTTTACTCATACTCTAATATCAGTTATTACTCACTTCATGGAGATAATAAGCGAAACAAACGAACGAAACGAAAAAGAAAACAAGAACAGCAAAGTTAGTCGGTGTATGGGATGGTACATAAGCATCCACTGTGCAACTAAAACACGAGAACAGCTGGAGACTATGCATGAAAGGGTTAATGTTGAATGAGAAATAACAGAAAGGATGGAGTGTGTAGGAAATGAATACATTTTAACTCAAATCTAAGGCATCACCACCATTGACTGCTGCAAGTAATTTTTTATGCATTTAATATTTTGCTTTATATATATATCTGTGAATCGAGTAAAAGCTCTATTTTCTCTAATCATACAGTTCTGATGTTTATAGTCAGGATTTAAGAGCGAGGGAATGCATTACATCAGTGAGCGTCTTCACAAAGATAGATCTATAAACATATGTGTGTATATGTGGATGTGTGGATGTAGCGGTGGGGTAACAGTAAGAGCCTTGAAAATCCCTCTGCTAAGACTACCCACAGCTGCTGAGGACACAGGGGACAGTGGACACCGTGTATGAGCGTGTGTTATACATCCCACATTATGTACAACCATATGTTTGTTACGGCCTATTACTGGGATTTCATGTGGGGTAATCGTCATTTAGCAGTCATCGTACGTTACCCTAAAAATAGCCCGGGATACCGTGCTATCCCATATACACCTCTTCCCACATTCTTAATCTTGTCTGTCGTTAAAACAATAACAAGTATTTAAGCCTGCATGTCAAATATCAGCCAAATATCAGTCTGTTCTAGAACATGAAGGCCATCTGGTGGACATTATATTCCAAAACGTCTTGGAGTTTTGATACCGACTGCAATTTAACAAAAGCTTCAGCACAAATAGAGCTCAAAAAACAAATCTGAGTGTGTGTATAGTCCAAACATTCACCTGGAATTTTCCTTGATTTTTAATAAAGACTGGGTCCCATTTATTGTTCATGAATGAATGGATTTTTTTTTTTTTTAAGTAACCTAATAGTGCATTGTAGAGACACTAGAATTGAAGTCAATTTGACATTTTTTATGTCAAGATGACACAAAAATGACAAGGTGACATAAGAGTAGATTACTTTTTTTTGTGACTCAACCATGCAAGATGTGAGCTACCAATGTAATATATAACCCTTATAGACTTAAACATTGTATTTTTTTTATATAAAGAAATGACAGGGCTATTGTTAGTAACATAAAAGTGATTTATTTAGAGCCTCACTTGTGGTCCTCGAGCACAGCGATCTCATGCTTGACCTGGTGGAACTCTCTTGCCATCCTGCAGTGTTCCTTGTACACCTGGACGCTCTCCCTCAGAGACACACAAGGGGGCACTGGCTGCAAAAGATCACAATGGAATATATGTGACTTTTCTGAAGATATAAAGGAAAACAAACAAACAAACAAAAATAAGCTATATCACACAAACTGAATTACATAAATAACTTCACCAATGTCAAAGATATTTCAGCTTTAGTTGCTTCAATTTTCCTCCTGCTTGACTTTTTGGACTCTCAGACTTTTTGTTTTCAGAAGGGTTGTAGTTATGTTTCTTAGAATGTGTCCTTATTTGACCTCTTAAAATGTATTTCAAGAGAAGATATTATGAAAATTACTTTCAGAATCACGAAGATATCACCGCCGGTAAAACAATAACTTACAAAAAAACACTACAAAGCTACAGCGACTGTGGAAATCTGTGATAAATTATAGAAGGAAGTCCAATCATGTGCTGAACTTTATGTGCTGGACATTTATCCTGAAGATTCTGTAGAGTTGTATGTCATTTTATTTTCTTTCATTTATTTCGTTTTATTTATTTATTTATTATTTAATATTTATATTCATTTAGAAAACTCTCAATTTTATGGTAATTACTTTTAGGTATGTATTTTCTGTATGTGTGGATTGGGGCAATGTTATTACTTTGTTCATTTGTTAAAGAAAAATAAAGTGGAGAAAAAAGACTAACTTACAAATACACTATTGACCATGAAGTTGGGAAAAAAAAATATGCATATACCTCTTTGTGATTGTGACAATGTGATTTTTTTCTTGATGGATAAAGTATAACTGGAACTCATTGCACCAGGTCAAAGGTGATTACTGATGTGTGCAAACAGGAATAAAAAAGAGAAATGTGTCTGAAAACAAAATGATTCCAACTTCAGAAGGTTACCTGTTCAAACCACTGCAAAGGCAGTTACAGAAAACAATCACAAATATAAATGTCAACGTTGCCTTGTAGCTGAATTGCTCTCTCTGCTCTACTAAAGGTGTAAAGTACTTAAAATTCATCCTTTTTTTTTTTAGCACACTTTTTGTGTAAATAGCACCTAATAGGTTAAGTGAGAAAGTTCAAATGAAACAGAATTCTGCCAGTTACTCTTTTTTCATGCAGTTAAACAGCAGAGTGCATGAAAGCAGCCATTCACTGGACGGCTACTACTGCTTGTATTTGATACTCTAAACCAACGTGCACTTTATGTGACCCTGGCACTGGCACTTGTTGAAGGATAATTCAATGACAACACTAATAGCAGAGTGTGTGCACACTGTGAAAACACTGATTTATGTGGTAAGCTACTCCTGGTTAAGCTATTGACTCATCTTTCAAACCAAACAGAATTAACTTTCAATGCCATTTCCTCCTTCAGAATCTACATTTTAGATCATCAGGTGATGTCTCTGTTTATTACAGACTGTATTTCATAATGAAGTTTTTGTGTACTCTTATTTTAGCGAAATTTCAATCAAATTGTTTTATTCCCTAAAAGTTTTGATTATGAATATATGAATATATTGTCCTGCTCTGTTATTGCATTCTGATGACACAGCTGAAACTTGTGTTCAATATTGCACTAGCAAAGGACATACGACACCAAACAGAACAGGGTACTAGAGTTTAAAATCAAAACACTAGAAGGATAATTGAATTGAAAAACTGGTGTACTACATACTGGTGTAATAACAATAACACACACACATACACACAAACATATGGACAAAAAATAAATAAAAATAGAGCATTATTACAATACTGCTTCATTTTTCCTCCTGTTCCTGTTAAGTACGCCACAATGTACTTACCTGCAACCGCTGTTCAAGATCAGGGAAAGTCTGAGAGCGATCCTCCACATCTTTTACATCTATCAAATAAAACACAACTCTTATTTAGCCCATAGATTATTATAAGCAGTAAATAAATAAACGAGTTATTTGAGTGTACAAAAAAGGGAACACTAATTTTGTTGTCTTTTGCATATGACATAAAGTTAATAATAACTCTGTTGTCTGTGTAGGTTTTCATTTATTTGCCCAGGTTATCATTCTTCTCAGTAGTTCTTCTCAGTTCAACTTAGCTCTATTTTCACAAGAGATAAACCAGTCCAGTTGAACCCGGAAGAAACACCAAGAAGAAAAATATCTCTGTTTTAACTGCACAAATAAATAAATAAATTCAGAAATACATAAATCATCAAAAATACAATGGTTTACCAGCAGCTTAAGTATGTGATTATATCTGTTCTTTGAGGATTGTTCTTTTTTTATGATTATTATTTGAATTATACGCTTAAATAAATCATTATAAAGTGTCAAACATTGAACGAGTTAAAGGTTTTATTGACCTCTTAGAGTAAATTGCTCTTTCACTAGTGTCTTTTGCTCTCTGTTTGATGTCCTGCTAAACGCTTTATGGTTCAGACAGGTGCTTTAATGCCTTTCTCCACCTCATAAAATGGCCCAAAGTGAAACAGTATAGGGGCCTCTTACATGAAACCGCAACATAGCAACACAGTGCTACACTTATAAATGAGCCATGTCCTCTCAGTAATGAGCTGTCACACTGAAAGACATGTAGAGGGACAACTATGTGAGCAGACAGACAAACACAGTGGGCAGAAAGAACAGACAGGCCAGATGTATGGACAGAGAGGGGATTCAGACAGATAGGCAACTAGACAGACAGACAGATACAGACAGGTTGTCTGCACCAGCCTCTGCCTCGCCAGTAATGTCCCCCCTGGAGTTGTGGAACACATGTGGAGAATCCTGAGATGATGCAACCTTCTAAAAGCAGGAGTATTAGTGGCCCAGCCTGCAGCCATGGGGCCAATTATGATGTGGAATAAATACAGTTCTCATGCTTAGGATTGACACAGTGTGGGGCTATAACTATGTCTGGCATGAAATCATGAAGGGCCTATGGGATAATCCCCAGATGGAGCAGAGGTCTCAGTTCCCCTGCTGAGAAACACGAGTTCAAAGAGACAAAAACATGAATGTCTGGGACCTATCCAACATTCGATTATGAAGTTTGGCAACTGATTTTAACCTCAGCAGCTTCTGAGTCCTAATACTAAAACAAAACATGAAAGGAATGGGACAAAGTGGAGAAAAAAACAGAAGCAGCGGACAGTTAAACCAGGGAAGTGAATCGCTTCAAATGGGCGTATGAAGTAGTTTAAGAGGGGGAAAGGGTAACCTAATAAATAAACTTCATCCAGAAGCATGAAAAATGAAAAAGCCTGTAAGAGCTTATTTCCATTTGGACATTACAGGCATGTGTTCAGTGAGCAGGACTGTGCTCAGAGGTTCTGCATTACTGTTCTTTTAGCAACCCTTCACCTCACTTCCTAAGAGAAAGACAAGGGGAGCTCAGAGATGGGAGGAGTAGCCCTGGAAGTGTTAACTGCTTATAAATATAGGCCAGTGTTCTAAAAGCTGAACAGTGAATCAGGCAGCAGGACACTGTTAGTATTAGAGGGGAAACCTGACTCTGCCATTGCATAGCTGCAGCTGCTGCCCCAGGGCCTGGCCCCACTGCAGTAAAACATCCTGACAGACAGCATCTAACAGCATAGGTAGGATCAAACCTGAGAGTTTATGTATGTGAGGAAAGGAAAGGGCCATTCAGGAAAAAAGAAAACGCACACTTTGGATGACAACAAAATAAATAAATAAATATATAATGTAAGGAAATACCTGTTCAAGTCTGTGTGTGAGGTAATTTACATGTGCGAGTTTGCAAGTGCACAGCTGCGCATACATGCATGTGTGGTTTGTTTTTAATATGCTGTGGTCCTACAGAAATAGAGAGAACACCTGTCTCAGCTACAGCATAGAAGAATGAACACAGTTAAAGTGATACGGTGTGAGGGGTGGGGGCTGCTCACAGCAGATTGTGCTGGGTCTGTTTTGGTGGGAAGAATGTAGTGCATGTGTTCCAGACATACTGGAAATGCAGCGAGAGTTAATGTTAAATGATCAATTAAGTAATAAGGTGTTGCTTAGATTTTGTAATACAGGACGGCTGCCTTATGGAGGAATGCGTGTGCGTTTGTGCAGCTACGCATGCTTAGTTATTGTTTATGTTTGTATGTTCAGAATGTGGGAGTGTTTACCTGATGTGTTGTCGAGGCTGAAGGCGATTCTAACTTCAGATTTATCCGGAGACACTCTTCTGGTTGAGGTGATCATTTATCCCTTCATGAGGCCACAGGCACAAAACAGAGCTGTTAGCACAATCAAAAGGATCTCATGAAAGAAGAGTGATGATACAGAGATGAGACCATTAGTTTAGGTAGAAAGATTACATTAACTGGCATCATTATAGGATAGATTAGTTATTTTTCAAGAAAATCTGTTAACAAATGGTACAAATATAAGCTCTGTAACCCCCCACCCCCAGCCCAGCCTTGTCTGTGTATGTAGGTGTATTATTTTTTATGTCTGTCAGAAATTATTAATTAAAAAAAAAAAAGATAGAACAAAAACTGTTAAACATTCACACACATTTCCAGCTTTACAACAATCTGTAAATGCCAACAGTAATTAGGGTATTTTTGGTGTTACATGCATGAAGCATTAGTTACAGACCTAAATGGATGTCTGTGAAAGGCCAAATAAACAAAGCTGTTATCCAACCAAGTACATTACTGCAATTGTAACCAGGGTAAGAGATTAAATTGTGAACTCAGCAGGCATACGGTTCAGATGGAAAGAAAACACACGCTTTAATAAATAAGATAAAATCACAACTGAAGTATGGAGCTTTAGGAGCACATGCAGACACACACAGCCACCAGTTTCACATGCATTTAGAGCTGCACTGGGATTAAATAATTAGGGAGGTTTGACAGACTGGCTCTGAGGTCTGGATTGAGCATGTCCCCCCTACCAGCGAAGGTACAGGCTTTTTATATCAGGGTATTTGCCTCCTTTAACCCTGGTAAACCCTCTGCTTCACACAACACTTGTTAGACCTTTTGCTACAACAAAACAAACTCTAAGGTCTATTTCACTTGTTGGAAAATCAATATTTAATGTTTTGATATGACTGTATTTAGTCAAAAGCATGTTATAGCAAAAAAAAGAGAACATTAGTGGTCATGTTTAAATGTTCCTTGCATATGTTTATTGAAAAATCCATATTATTTGTGGAGAATAGAGGGTTATTTTCAATACAAAAAGACATGCATGTGGTAAAAAGGGGAACCAGTCTGGGCCATTCCATTAGGTCAGTGTTACCTGAAGTAGCAGGAACACGGCTCAGGAAAATCCGTGTAATATGATAAATTCAGAATCAGTTCAAATAAATCCTCAGACAGGTTTGTTTTCCTCGTAGGACCACCGCTGGACCACGTCAGAAAAACAGAAAAGTCTTCCACGATCCAACACAGATGGCACAACTCTATATCTATCCGAGGGTCGATTTCCACTTGCCTCTTGGGACTTAGTTGTATTATTGTGTATCCGCAAAAACAAGACGGTGCCAATAGGCTGGTGCCAGTCTGAGGGGGTCCAGTGGATCTCAAGTTTGCACGGGTATGGGCATGTTATCCACAGACTGCGGCCACGCGGCGAAGGGCAACACAACAGGGCGCAGGCAGTGGAGGAATGCCGTGTGCTGTCCCGCTTTGGCAGCCCAGGCCCAATTAAATGTCTCAGATGACATGACTTTAGGCCGCAAAAATGCCCATAGCTTCAGCACGGGTTTGATTGACACGGTCATGCCGCTGGGTTGGACTTTTACGCAGCGCAATAGCTGAGCAATGAGGCAGTTGTTCAGAATGAATCACTCATGTTGTAATTACTCCTGAGGTAAAAAAGAAAACAGCGCATCCCATCTGTCTTTTTTTTTTTTTTTTCTCAAAGTGATTTTGTATACATTGCAATAGAAGAGTGCAATTATTCAAATCTGACTCTCAAGATTTAATCACAATCTGGCACTTGATTGATTTTTTTTTTTTAAGTTCAAAGTTTTGGAAGTATAAAAGTTGCTTTTTTTTTGTTGTTTTCTTCTTTTTAAGGGACCATGTGCAATTTTAAACACAGTATAAGCCAAAAGTTTTAATGGCATGAGATGGAGCTTGTTCAGCATCACTGGAAAACTGGAAAATATTTCAGGTGACTACCTCCTGAAGCTCATCCAGAGAATGAGAAGGATGTGTAAAGCAGTAATTAAAGCAAAATGTGGTTATTTTGAAGAATCTAATGTTTTGAGTTATGTCACACTTTGTTTTAACTCCATAATTCCATATGTGTTCATTCATAGTTTGATGCCTTTAGTGAGAATCTATGATGTAAATTGTCATGAAATTAAAGAAATGAATGAGAAGGTGTGTCCAAACTTTTGGCCTGTACTTTACATATTACCATTTGATGCATCATACCAGAGTTAACCTTTCCATAATGTTTAATATTCATTTTGTTGTTTGAGTATTGGTAATAACAATGCAAAACCGGGTCTATTGGTAACCTATTAGTAGTTTATTCGTCCATTTAACAAAACATGATATATACATACAGTAGTGGGAAAAAAAAAGTTTTCAGACACCCTCAACATTTTACACAATCTCAAACATTCTCATGAAATATTTGCAGAAAAATGTTTTTTTTGTGTGTGTTTCAAAAAGTGTGGATGCATCAGACAGACACAAACAAATGCAAATGATATTTTTTTTTGTTAGCAAGAAAAAAATAAACACAACTAAAAAATTCATGACAGTTCCAACATGTCATGCCCTGGATGAGTTTCAAAGGGCATAATCTGACTGAAACATCCAATTTTGACCTCAACAGAACAGTGTATGTGCAGAGGGGAGCATGTGGGTGTGGAGAATGGAACAATACTTGGCAGAGTTCAATGACTTAAGGGGGATTCTTAATGCAACATAATACAATTACATGGGTGACCAAAAACTTCTTTCCACCACTGTATATATAGTTTGGATTTCTATGGGCGAAAAGGTGTAGACTGAAGCATTTATTCCCAGGAAAGATACGGAAACAAAACAAGAAAAAAACACATTTTTAAGCAATAATATTAATAAAACAAATAATAGAATCTAAGCAAAATCCTAGATTCATCCAGAGAATTGGTTTACTTTATCCTAAAATTGTATATTTATTGAATACCTTAGTTTTAAGTGCATGTTTTTAATTCTTTTTCCAGGTTATTCCATAAATGAACTCCAGTTACAGATATGCATTTGCCTTTAGGTTGTACTGGGACTGTGACTGAGATCAGCTCCTGTATGCAGGTTGGTATGTGCCTTGTGGAGGTAGAAAAAAACACAAAATAAGACTCTTGTTTTCTGAAAGGAACACACTGTTGCCCTTAGAGTGGAATATGTTGACCTCATCCGATGAAATAATTGTGACAATGATTTATTCTTGATAGAACTGGAAGTCATTGTACTATAGGTCAAAGGTGATTACTGAAGTTTAATAATGCAAAACAGAGTCTATTGTTAATCTATGAATATGGAAAAGAGGAAAGAACACATGAATTCTGACTCTTGCTTTTCTGAACAGAATCCACTGCTGCTCATAAGTTGGAATAAAACCGTTTTGCTTCTTCCCATGAAATGATTGTGACAATATGATTTGTTCTTGATAGATAAAGTGTAAGTGGAACTCATTTCACCAGGTCAAAGGTGATTACTGATGTGTAGGAATAAAAAGTGGAATGTGTCTGAAATGTGCCTGAGCTTTTTTTGTGGCTGGTTCTAGATTCTGGAAAAAATTATATGTCTGTTGAGCACTTTAAATGTCTTGTAAGGATAGACCTGTTTGCATTGACATTTAATACAAGTGTGTGGATTTTATTTATTTTTTTCTATTCTTTTGTTATTTGTTTGATTCAGTTTCAGTATATTTTTAACCCACCCACCCAAAAGTTGAGGTAAGTTTGTTTCTTTGTATGTTAACACTCTGGCAGTAAAACTATCGGTTGTATTCATGTATTCAAATGCCATTACATTTTGGGAACAATAGGTCAAAGTTCACATTTTAATGAATTTTTTTAATCTTTTTTTTTTTTCCATTTATTTACAAAAGGCAAAATTTCAAATATCTGTAGCAGCATAAGTATTGGTTGAACTCATACCAAATTTTGTTTATAGATCCCCAGTGACTCAGAATAGATGTGGTTACATTTTAGAAAAAGTAAGTCAATGTTCAAATTTCTTATGAATTTTTAAATCTTTTTTCTTCTCCCATTTACTTATAACGGGAGAAATTTCAAACGTCTATTAAAAAAACATCGATTTTGTTTCAATTTACTTCAAACTTGGCACATATGTAGAGGCAGCTGATCTGCTGACATCACCACACGTATAGACATGATAACGTCAGCTGGATCGATGCCAAAATAAACTACAATATGTGAAAGGGGCGGGGTTTGTTGTGCCTGTCACCACATGGTATTCTTATTATTTTCATTATTTTACCATACTATTTATTTTACTTCTATTTTTGTACAGCACTTTGCGCCTCTTGTGGTGGTTTAAACGTATGACATAAATAAACGTGACCTTGAAAACAGAATTATTCCAACTTTACAAACAACAGTGTACTTTTCAGCATTCTCTGCAGGATTCACCACATTAACCTGCAGTTTAATATTGGCCAGTGCACCTACACGCCAGCAGATGACAGCATTCCCTCTGATTTATTCACAGCCGGTCATGCACTCCCTGTAATAGATTAACAGCGATACAGAGAGACAAATAAAGAAGGAGAGAGATAAATGATGCTCCACAGCTCCTGAAGCCCTCCTCCTCATTCGTCTTCATTGACGGGACGTTGACACAAACCCACCTTATCAGCCCCAGAGACTTTTCATCTCATTGTGATGGATAGGACACACTCAAATGTCTGCCCTCCCTTTTTTTATTTTTTTTTGGAGACATAGTTGCGGTTTGGTATTTCTGTACTTCTATATACACTTAAGAGATTTGTAAAATGTCGCCTGAATAGGACTTGACAGGTTTTGACAGATTTATGTGAGATTTAAGATACACATAGAGATAGAAATCATGTGAAAGAGTGGGTTTGTAGTGAAATTTAGGCACTTTTTCTCTGCTTCACCGAACTTCTCCTTATGTTAATTCAATAAGGACAATATATATTTTATATACGGCAATGTATGTTTTAGATCTCACCAACTGTCCCTTCTCACTTTCTCCTTTTCTTCTACACTAGACGCATATGGACCACAACTATGCTTCTTAACTGACAATAATAGCACAAAAATGCAATTAAAAAACCTTTAATATAGTAATGCTAGTTTTTATTTAGTTTATTTTCCAGCACAGTTGACAACCCTGTGCTGTAAGATCACAGAGGACCATTGTTTTTAAGTTTTCACAGTCAGAAAAATTATACTTACAGTCCAGGTGAGGTCATTGTAGGTTATGAAGAAGCGATAAAGCTCCGTTCAGCTGTGCCAAGGTCACAGTTGTAATCCATGGCCTCATTCATGATGGATTAGATAATGATAAAAAAAAAAAAAAAATACTGCTTTGGTTTTGATTAAGATTTATGGGGTTAGGAGATTAGAGACAACCAAACACTATTACATTGGACTGAGACCAATCCCAGAATTAATCTGAATACCAAAAAAGAGAAAACTCATTACATGAAGAGATTAAGAAAAGCTCGGTCCAATTCTCACAGGATGCAGACAAACCAGTGCACTCAACCAACCAACCAAGAGAAATGTCACAACAAAACCTCTGACTCTTGACAATTTCCAAAGTATTTATGCCCCATTCATGTCTTTCATTGGTAAAAAAAAAAAAAAACCGAGCGGTCAGAGGTCAGTTTTTAAAGTGCAGTAGGGTTGAAGGTGCTTTATTAACAGCTGAATGGTCAGTTTAACTTTGTCAATATGATATTTTCATGTGAAAAGCGTGCACTCGTACTGGATTCAGTCTGTGTAGAAAGTCAGAATTACCCACTGGTTGGCTTCAATGGAGTTTTCACTAAGAACATAAGATACTATATGAGGCATTTGTCACTACTGCACATCCAGTTCACTGAGAGAGTACAGAGCAGGTGCACAGCGGGACTAGAGGGATAAAAAAGAAAAGGACATACGCACAGAGAGTGGATACTGAAGAGCAGTAGAGATGAAAAGGCTTGTGCAAGAGGTGGGAGGGGAACTGAAACCTGGATGGATTCTACAGTTCTCTTCTGTGACCCTACAGGTTCAGAGAATAAGGGCGGGACATAAAGCTATTAAACTAGAATAAGAATGAAGAGGATGCAGGGAATTAACCCCCACAGACCCTGTCCTACTATTATAACAGTTCATAAATGACATTTTCTCCATATTTAACCCATCTTATGTGATTTCTTACCATTTACTGCAATATTATCCTGTTAATTTAGATTTTTTTCAGTATAAATAAAGTATTTTTCTATATTTAATTCACTGATCATACAGATGTTCATGAAAGCTCAGAGTATATAGGAAGGTTATTAAATCAAAACAGACAAAACTGAAGAAAGTTACTGTTTTTTCCAGTCAAATCTATCATTAACTGAACATAAACCCACTGTCACTGATCAACCTCCATGGGTTTTACTGAGGGAATGGATGTTGTGGAAGATGACAGTGTTTCCACGGTAACTACGGAGCCTTTGAAAGTCCAAATGGGTCACATACGATGTTCGTGAAAAGACCACAAACTGCATTTTGCACCAATTATTTGCATGTTTTGATAGAATTAGTAGATCAACAGGTTTTAAATATTTTATATCAGTAGATATTTTTGGTCACCAGTGGCTGTTTGGGTCTTTATGGGTTAATGAGACCTCAATGGTAATATTAGTGTCCTTAAAACCACTATGCAATAATATATATGAGGTGTTTGTGCACACTCAAGTATCACATTGATTATTCTGCAAAGCTGGTATGAGTGATTAAAATTCCACTCAAGATATCACTCAGGCCTGTGATGATTACCTCTGATGCAGTCTGTATTCACGTGCTCGGGTAATTTCGCAGAGGCTGCTGAGACAATTTCCAAGTGATTTATGATACCTGCAGGGCGATGTGCTACGTACACACGTTAGGTAGCTATTCTTCTTATTGAAAATGCAAAAATTAAAAACTAACACAATATATTAAAACAATAAGACGAATCTCTTTTCATCATTCATTTTTGACTTCAAGACCTGGAGCAACATGGATCTCAATGTCTCATCCAAGGATAAAAAAAAAAAACATATATTCTTTTCTCATGCTATGCTTTAGTTTGCATCTCTAACCCTAATTGCATTCATTCGTTCATTTATTAACTTTCTGTGACCACTTAATCCTTTGATCACTAATCCTAGATGGCAGAAGAAAAGCCTTAATTCCTCTTAGATTATTCATCAACTGCAACGCACTGTTACACTGATGCTTAGTAAGTAATGTTACAATCATTACACACTAGGTACCTGTGTTTGAGTCTTTTGAATGAACAGATCTACTGGGATACATGGTCACACACACACACACACACACACACACACACACACACACACACGCACACAGTCTTGTAAAACTGACATTATGAGGCTCACCAGTTCCTTACATTCAGTTTGGGGACACCACTTTCCTGTGGTCCTACAAGTCCCAAAAAATTCAGGTAGGTAATAAAAAATTTTCTGAACAACTGTATAGGGTTGAATTCTTCATATCATGAAAAATTTTTTTGAATTAACACCACCATCACCATAACACACAAAAATTGTGTATTTATTACTGTACGAGGAACCTAATTTGCATACATACACAATATGTATTATTAATAACATTAAGGGGACAAA
>JAPTYQ010000007.1:20724536-20735720 GCA_029814465.1 Ostorhinchus cyanosoma
AGTTGACAGTAGGACTGATTAGAATCTTGCAGGTATCATGTAAAGCGTTTAACAATAGTGATGAATGAGTGGGTTGATGATTAACAGTGAGAAACCTTTAATTTTCATCCTGTATCGCTATGATTCTGGTGAGATATAAATCCACTTATGACTAATTTGCTGAGATTTGCTTTTCAGCTTGGAAATGTAAACCAACACCAGTGAATGTGTGGGCTGTGGGAGGTTGAGGTGGCAGGTACAGACGCCCTGGGCATGGCTGCAACTGACATTTGTCTCTGAAACTAAATTAACTGGCAGCACCAGTTGTGAAAGGGTATTTTGTGCTTTGATGTACTAGGTAATTCCTTCTGTAGTGACATGGCCCCAAGATTATTAATCATAATCCTTTTAATCACTTTGACTTGGATCAAATGCTTTAAAAAATCCCACAAAAATAGACTAGGGACATTTATACTGAATATTTCATGCTGCATATAAAGTGAGAAATAATAGAAAACACAATGAAAACAAATATTTCATGTATGTCACAAGCAGAAAAGTGAATTGAATTTTTGTCAACTCTCGACTCTATATATGATTGAATCTGGAAAGATGGGCTCTTTCCTGGGTGATAATAGAACTTAAAATACAGTGAATACACTAAAACACTGTGCGTAAACAGCTGTTGCGCTTACCGATTCTGAGGACTTGTGATGAGCTCAGACAGAGCTGAACCATAAGGAGAAGACATCTGAAAAGTCTGTTTCTTTTCTCCATAATGCTCCAGGCGAACTCACCAGGAGTGGTGTCACCATGACAGAGGAAAAAAAAAAAAAACACCTTTATCCAAGCGCCGAACTACCTGAGGTGCACACCTAGCGCGCAACCCAAGTTACTCCCAATCCGATCCTTTTCACTCTGCATCACTCCTGTCGCATCACAAAAAAAAAAACACACCAGTAAGTATAAGGAGCCCAACTTTTCTGCACCACATTAATCCAGTTCCATCCCTTTGCAAAGTGCACACACAGGGAAGCAGTCACTCGGAGTTAACGCGTCCACTTCACTAGTCCGTGCGCATCCAAAGCTGCAGGAGCTTTGGGGGGAGTGTGAGGTAAGGAGCAGTGTCAAGTGCGCATGGATTAAACTTCCGGTGAGCCTTGTCAGAGTAAAAACAGTGGTAATGTAATCTAAGGTTTTTTTGTTTTGTTTTTTTTGGAATATAGTAGATTAAATGAGGTGTTTTGTTTTATTGTCGATTAATAAAATGATGATACGATGATAAAACTTTCCAGTACACTGTAAAAAAAAAAAAAAAAATTAACACCAGAAAGTTATGAAACTGCAACATAAAAAAAAATAAAATCTGTGAGTGAAAATACATTGCAAAGTTGTTTATTTGAAAAGACTTTTGTGCTCACGATTAAATTAAATATAGCTGTAGTTTGTACAGGGAGTGTATGTTAACAAAAGCAGATTTGTATGTAGAAATGATGTATTTCTTTTATTTTGACAAAATAAAAGTGTAAATTGAAAAACAATGTGGTGCCATTTAAACTGAAAGATCATAATGTTGTAATAACAGCCTATTCTCTTACATTTTTTGTAATGAAAAAGTAATTTAAAAAAAAGGAAATTTTATATTTTAAACATGTAAATATGACAGAAATCCAGTTGAATCTACATGTTCCAAATGTTAAATCTACATGTTACTGTAAATATGTTAATGGTTTGGTGTGTTTTTTTTGTTTTGTTTTGTTTTTTTTTAACAGTATTGATCTAGTAAACACAGGTGCCAGTTTTTTTCCGGAAAATTTTTTTTTTTATTTAATTTTTTTAATTTATTTTTTACAGTGTAGACATGAAAATGTAACTTGTATGAATGGGACACCTGAAAAAGAAGATGAAAACTCCACCATGCATATTAAACCTTATTGATTTGACTTTTACCCCTTTTAATTAAAAGATAAAGACTATAAAGTGCATAATTGGGAATTCCATTCACCATAGTGCTCGCTTAAACCTCATCCATCCTTCCTTCCATCCTTCCATCTCCTCGGCAGGGTACTCTTACACTGGAGGTACCTGCAGTCTATTTCTGGTTATATTTTGCTGCACTCCGGCTGTGTTTGCTTTTGGATTATAGAGCAGATGGGTTGGCAGCGGTTCTCTCCACCGGTCCTGATGAGACGGGAATAATCTTCAGGTTACAGGGCAGATGCCAGATTATCTCTCTCTGCAGACAAGCGAGGTCTTTATCTTCATCTGACGGGGTCGCTGGAAGCCTTTTCCCCAAATCCCATGACTCTTTCAAGTCCTTGAGGGACTGTTCAAATATTACACAACAGAGACATTATAAAGTTAGGTTAACAGGAACCTTATCCTTCAGATGTTCCACCAAAATGCTCCCCCTGAGATGACTGATGCTTTTACTGTTGTCATATTTTTTTAATCACCAGACTGAAAGCTTTCTTCAGACTGGCGTGTGAAAACTCACTTTATGTGACATTTTAAAAAGGTGAAGATTCCCAGCACTGGCCGCTTCACAGCTTGAATATTCATTCCTACAAGACAAAAAAATTAAAAATCCCCATTTCGGCAGAAGAGATATTTTGTTTATCACACTGTTTGTGAGTGTCCTGTCAAAGCTGGAAGCCAAAGGATCTGATAAAACGTGCCAACTCAACCTGGACCTCTGACAAACTGCCTATAGACAAACTTAATTAACTCGGAAAATGACCATCCAGGCTCTCCAGAAGGAGTCCTTGGGCAAAACTCCTGACACTAAAAAACGTCTGATTTGAATACTGAGCAGAATTTTTACTCTGTGGACCAACTGTTAAATGCCATGCATATCTATTAATGCTACAAAACTAGAAAGCATGGCAGAACTGTAAAATCATGGACATTGTGTCTCAGTTTCAAAGGTTAGAATATGCCTTAAATGATCAATAGGTTTGCAGATGCAGCAGGGGTGGAGCTAGAGGATTTTACAAGGGGTGGCCAGACCCTATCACAGGGTGGCTGAAACCCTCATTCACACTTTAAATGCATTAATCAATATCCACAAAAACACTTTTAAACTATAATTTTACCATGTTCTGTATTAGCATATTAACACATCATAACGTGCAACTGAGAGCAAGTCAAACAAAACTGTGCAGCTCTGAATAAAAAGTAATTAATTGCGAAATGTAAATATTCCACCAGTGGAATTATTTAATAACTTTTCATCAATTATCTGTTTGTTTCAATTCTTCCAATGGCTTGTGGCGTCAGTAATATAACAATATAGCAAAACCTTTTACACAGTGTATTTATCTTGCACATATGCATATTTTTGCTCATATCACAGATTGTTCGGTGTATATTTTGTTCTGTTTTCATTGTTGAATGCTTTCTCTTTTGCACTGTTTCATCTGTCCATAGTATGTTGATGCAATGACAACAAGGATGTATCTTGTCTTATCTTCTATGCAGAGTTTTAAGGAGACAAAAGTTAGGGGTTAACATCCACCCTTGATCTGCAAAATGAGCTGGATGATAGTTTGACTTTAACATGATGATTTTTAATGCATAACAAGAAAAATAACAGCATATTAAATCCCCAAAAGTCCAAGTTAAAGTGAATGTAAACTGAATTTCACACTGAATTTAAAAAAAATTTATTTCCTTGTTGACATAAAAATGATAACACTCCACAGCTGTTGTACAAACACAGTTTTTAAAGTACAAAAAAGGGAGGGGGAGGGTCAAAGGGGGTCTCTATGGACAGGGCGATTGTACCTCACAGTCCTTACTGAGCATCTGCCAGCAAGCTAAAACCTAAAACAGCATCAGAATTAAAAAGACAAGAACAACAACATCCGCAGTGTAATTCCTCCTCAGTCTCTGAACCAGAACAGTGAATAAGTTACTTAGTAAGTGCCTGTTGGTTACATCCATTAAGGTGCACAGGACTGTGTGGAGCGTGTTATGACACACAGTGAAACAGCACAGCCTGGTGGACACAGGGAGAAATGCAGGAGGAGCGGAGTGGAAATAAAGGGGTGATGTAAAATGTCATGGATGTGAAGTCTTTCCTTTGTGGTTGTGATGCTGACTGATATTATAAAGGAAATGGAAAGGGCGGGAAAGGACAAGTTTACTGCATGGTTGGTTTTGGAGCTACAGTACAGTCACTAACATGGCTCTGTTTAAAATCTCTAAAAACAACACAGAAAATTCAAGTAAAACAGGATTGTAATGGGTAACATGAAGCCATTTAGCAAGAATAAAGAGCAGGTTGAATCCAGTATATTAATAGTATTGAAGAGAAGTCATAGTTTACTCTGTGTGGTTAAAATAAACAAAAAAAAACAAAAAAAAAAAAAAACAGGAGACAAGACATTCATGTGAAGGGCACTAACACTGGCTTTCTTAAGCCTGGTTCTGGCACCAAATACACAGAGGGTTGTTTGTAACACTGGGTAGCTCATTGTATAATAGTAAAAATGACAGTAAAAAGCCAATAATTAAATAAAGAATAGGTAGGCTATCTGTTGTCCAAACTATATTTTAAAAGGATATTCTATAAGACAAAAAAAGTGAGCATCAGAATATTTTTGTACACAAGGTTAATGGCACTCTATTGTACTCCTGACTATACACACTTAATGTGCAGCTGATATTAAGTTAAAACAATTAAAGCACGATAAAGCTAGTTGGATTTCACCATCTTTTACACAGCAGTCGTTAAGCCAAAAGCCCCTGAAGAGAAATTCAGTAACACGCAGCCCTTGAGTGTTAAAATACAAACAGTTTTTTGTTTTTTTTTTGAGTCACAAAAATATAACACCCACATTCCTGTGTTGAAAAATAGACATTTTTGGCCAAAGAATCACAGCTCAGTGATGAAGTCTCTTCAGTATTTATGCGTGCACGGTACAGTAGCTGCCTATGTTTCTGTGCCTGTGTTTCAGTGTACTATATGCAGTATACACACACGCTTGTTGATTTTAAGTGAGCATGCAGTGCAGCTGTTGTTCATACGATCACATACGATTTTGCTTCGAAGTGTAGCGCCTGGGTGTGTGTGTCGAGAACAGGGAGGGATGTCTTCAGTCATGTCCATTTAAGGCGGCCTAAGACAAAGCTCTGAAAAGGTCCCGACACAAACTCCGGATGAAGCTGGATGTTTTTTTCTTTTCCCTGCTCACTGATGTTTAGGGATTGTCAGGTCAGGGATGATGCAGGTGAAGCGGGAAGGAAAAGGTTGAGTAGATACAGGGAGGACTAGCAGAGGTTTAACACCATCTATACACATGTTCTCCTCCAAATCTTACTTTTTAAAGCTTGTGTCTGAACTCTTTCCCATTTTCTTGCACTCCTAATGAGTGTTCGAAACCACCATTTCTGTTCTTTCTTCATCTCCTGGCTCATCGCTTCAGAAGACATCACTGTTGCACCCGTTAGAAAAGTCATCCCGCCTCACCCAGATGACGTTATGGTCATTGTTTGTAGCCCCCTCTGCTGCACACTGCTTCAGCGGGGCAAGCTTTAGAGTAGGGTTTGCAGAGCAGGACAAAGCAACACCACGAGTAGTGTTGGAGTCCACTGAGTCCAAATCCACGCTCCGCTTCATTTGACCGACTTCCTGTTCTTGCGTCACACCCTGAATCATCTCACCTCCAGTTTCTACACCGCCATTAAAGTTGTGACTCTTCATCTGTGTGCCCTGCAGATCGAGTCCGTCCATCTTATCCTCCAAGTTGGTGGGTTCCGCCGACCCAGCTCTGACAGATTTGCAGTACTCGTCATCGTCGCTCAAAATGTCCGTCTCCTTGACCTGCCCCACAATTCCCTCCCCTTGGTCTTCATAGCAACCCAAGTCAAACTGCTCCTCCACCCAACGATCCGTGTCTTCAGTTGGAGGTTTGGGGGATTGAGGAACGGCATTCTGGGATATAGTCGAGTAGAGGGAAGCATAGGACGGATCTGATTCATGACTATTGTTGTTGCCGTGGAAAACCAGGTCAGTATCAATGGTGAAGCGATTCCTCACGAGCTTCCTGCGGCCCAGAGTTCGAGATGGAGTCGACGCTAAAGAAACACAGGAAATAAGGCATAAAGCCACATGTGACTGGCAGACTTCCAAAAGTAAATTTAGAGTTAAGTTATATGTAAACACTGGTGCATTATGACTGTTGGATTTTTCATTAAGGCTTGGTCACCTGCTCTGTTCATGGCAGGTCGAGCTCCTTTGAGGGCGCACAGGCGTTTACCCCCAAACGGGACGTACTGCTGGTTGGGCGGCAGAGACTCAGTTTTAAGCAACTGCCGACGCTGCTTTTCCCTGAGGATGGAGTGAACAGCTTTCAGGAAGTCCTTCTTGCTCTCTGGAGAACTGTAAGTTGAAAAAGGCACAAAAGCTCTTCAGGTGGTCGTTTAAAAAAGAGGGAGTTTGTCCCATGCATATTGCAGACGTTCACATTTACCAATAGGGGTTTCTCTAATACACATATGTCACTAGTCACTTTGCTATTGACCCTCAAATTGCACAAAAAAACTTTACCTAATGGAAAAATAATAATTTCGCCAAAACTCTCAGTTTTTGATTAAAAGAGGTGGTTTTTCAGGCATAGTGCAAATGGCATATTATGCAAAAATGCAATGGAAAGACCTTTTTCTGCAACTAGAGTCATGTGAATTAAAAAACCAGATGTTACAATAAGCAAAGAAGAAGAGTTTTAAAAGAAACATGGTGTGGAATGTGTGGCCACACCAGGAAACCGAATCATTTTTTTATTTAGTACGGAATAGGAGGGTAATATATAATAATAATAATAATAATGAATATATCTGTAAATCATCATGATATGTATATTCGTTGCCATGTTTATGAAATGACTTCACGTGTCATCCTGCAATAACAAATAAATCATCGTGCTTGAGATTTAATGGAAAAATTGACATTACGCACTTCTGTTTTTCAGCATTTAGTAGATATTGGTGAAGTTTTGCGCATGTGTCCAATGGGAAAAAACACTACTTTAACTCAATAACTCATCTGTCACTTTACAGTTGCACCTTTGTTTGATTATTGTTTCCTTAACCCCTGCTGTTTCTATTTGTATTCTATTTTCTTTTTTTTTTCAAATATTTTCTACTGTTCATTGTTGCACCAAGGAGCCTTAAAGTTGTGTCATTTCAGTTTTCTGTATGCAATGTAAATATAGCAAGTGCTGTTTTACTCTTAGTCAAATGTCAAACTCAGCTCTTATTAAAACCCAGTGTAAAAAAAGTGAGTTTTAAGCAGTGATTTGAAACTCTCAACAGAAGTAGCAGCTCTAATGTTCAGGGGGAGACAGTTCCAAAGTTTAACTGACAATAAAGCTGACTTGGACTAATCTAATTCAGCCTATTTAATGGAACCCTTCTGCTAGAGGTACAATAATAATTGGCGGCAGTATCATTAAAATAGAAATAAGCATAACCACCTGAAGCACAGTTGGAAGGTCCTCTCTGGTCTTCCTTCAGATTCAGACTTCGTGTGAACTATTTCACACACTGCCGTGCCCTCGGAGTCTGAGGAAATGAGAAAGAGGACATATGTGATCTACATTGACAAAAAAGCAATCCATTAATTTCAGTCATTAATACATTTCCCTTTAACAAGAAGCCATTAGGCAGATAAACGATCACACTTGAGCAGAATCACAAGAGGGCGATTAACAGTTTACGAGGGAGACTCAAAGTGCGGTCAGACAAATGTAATAAAAAGTTTATATATCAAAACAACAAAATTATTTTTCTACATGGGAGCTCCATTGGAGTCGAAATACTTTTTTCAAATTATTATTTTTTTTGACTCTCCCTCGTTTGTGCAGCAGAAACAGAATGTTAGGAAGATTTAATGCAGACCTTGTAATGGGTATTTATGTGATTTGTTTAGCAAATTTTTCATTTATTTTGTTTTGAAGACACCAACAGCAACAGTGACTAGGCTCAAGGGGCTTTTTTTGAGCCACAGACTAAATTTTCCGGGCATTGCAAACAGCCTTTGTGGTTTGGGCGACAAATAGTCACAGAGAAAAATGACTCTGTGCCATCACTTAAACATTAAAATGCAGAGTACATTTGTATTTAAATAATAATGTGATTAGAACTTACATCGGATGCTGAGATAATTTATTGCAGAGGGAAAGAAAACAAGCACAAGCAAACTACTGAAAGTAAAGTTTCATTTCTTTCTGGCATTAATATGTAAAATTTGGCCAACGTACTTCTGTTTATGTAAGAAATGTATTCATAAATGTCTCACAAGCTGTAGTACGTGCAAAAAAACAGAATCAATTCATGTCTCCCGAATGAGCAGACTTTCATTACGAAGACATCTGCCTGACTGTGTCAATTCTGAATTTTCTGTTCTCTGGGCAAGAAGACAAATTAAAGACTCCACATGCTGTCTGAAAGAGCTTTGTCTAAACATTCCCAATCCTGTCCAATACATATTTTAAAATAATGAGCAGATGTGTTTTATGGCAGAATTTGCACACAGAGGTCATCGGTTCCAATTAAGCTTCTTACGAAACTTGAGAAATATTAGCAAAATTAATCCAAGATGTTATGGTTTAGTCTTTTTCTACTATATCTTTAATTTAAATGACCTATATCTATGTGCAGAAGAAGTCAAATTCGACATAGAAAGGGAAAACAGTTCAGTTATACGCAGACTTTAACAAAAGTTGCTCAAAGTTTCCCCATGCGTCATTAATACGAGGAGGAGTGCTGATGCGAGATGTAAAATGATTCATGCTTTAGGATTCTTGATAAAAACATACTTGCAAGGGCACGGATTTGCAGAGAGTCAGTAGCAATCATATGACGGAAACGAAAAGGATCTTTGTCGTCGCTCACTGACGCACGGTGAGATCCACCCTGACAAAAAAAAAAAAAAAAACAGAGGAAATTTTTGGTTATAAAACACTGCAATACATCAATGTGACAGCAGAGAGCACAAGAGTGTAGTAAAAATGCTTAAGAGTGGCTTATTGCACTCTGTTGTACTGTTCTGGAGGTAATAGTCCTACTATTGTCCCACGATAAAGGACATTAACCCACATTTCTATGGTCTCAATGTACCGTTAATAACTACAGAAGCCATTTATGAAGCACCTCAGGCAGCCAGAGCAGCAGACCACTCAATACACCCTTCATATTGTGTCTTAGACTGGATTAATAAGCAGAAAATGGGAAATATTACTTACGATTTTTTTCCTATGCTTGGAGCAGTCTCTGTACACAAAGACAACAGCTGTTTTGAACACTAAATGAGGACAAGGAACAAAGAAATCAAAGAAACCATTAAGGAAGGCCTTCTTTCATTCACCAAATAGCCTTTCAAAAGACATTTCACTGCTTAATTCACTAGAGCTCAGGCTGTAATTTCATTTGACACTGACTCACGCTTTTTTGAGGGAAAAAATGCATCTTTTTGACATGCAACTCCAGCAGTGCAAAAGATGAAAAAGGACTGGAGTCACGACATTACATATACAAAACATCCACATTCACTCACTAACACCTTGTCAGGGAGGCACTTGTAGTATATGAGGATGTAATATTTAGTGGTTAAAGAGCCTGAGCCAAGAGGAAACTCAAGAGAGAATATTAACTTCTGGCAGTGCAAAGATCTCACGTGATTCCATTAATGTAAGGATGACATGTTACACTTCACATGAAAACTAAAAAAATAATGCAAAGATCCTTCATGGATTTGCCTTTTGCTGTGTCTATTTTTTCACCACCTGAAATAGCACACAAAGCGTGATGGTATTAAGTGGGCTAAAACACCACATGCCTGCACCTGTTAAGATAGCACTGTACCCATTATATATAGTACATGTAATATTTATCGACATTAGTAAATGTCATAGTCAAATATGCAGTTTTCTGTTGGGAAGAAAAGGGGAACTGCACAGTATTGTTTTCATTTATGCATCAGCAAAATATCCCATGCTGCTTTAGTTTTTTATACATGAGGATTAACACTTTTCTGATCATGTGGTCCTCGGAAATCCTGCAGATCTGCCAGGATTTTCCACGTTACATAAGTATACATCCTCAAGATGTATTTCATCATCATTTTTCAATATGCTTTTTCTAGAGTGTGATGCAAAAACAAAAAAAACATAATAACCCAAACTGTACAATCCCACATCTAACATCAGAAAACACTGGTAAATGGTACAACAGGGTAATGCGTTATGGTAGCTACAGCCTTACCAAATGCAGCCAAATCTGGATCCTTTTTGCTTTTGAACAAAGAGGCTGGTGGGTTGATCCACACCACCGTGGAATGTAGCAGCAGATCCCCCATTGACAGGTCAAGCACCTGAGATAAAGCAAACAGATAACATAAGATACAAGAACATAAATGACAAAAAATAGATTACAGCAGATTTTAATGAACACATAATATGACATCAAATTAATATCACTGAAAAAGATGAAATGTTGACCTCTTTCTTATCTGCGGTCTGTTCATTGATGAGTTGGTCAAAAACAGCCCCATATTCCTCATGAAGCTTTTGCATCTCATTGATGTGACTCGCCACTTTGTTCATGGCCTTCATTGCAACTGAACGAGACAGAGAGAACTCCGAGTCATTAATGTCCTCATTCATCACATTCTCATTGATGAAACTTTAATGAGTTTGAGTATGCAATTTCATTAACCTTCCGCTAACACAAACAGAAACAGTGACTTACCATCCAGGTGGTAGTGTTCCTCGCTGTCAGGATCGGTCAGAGAATAGAGTTCCCTCAGCAGCAGCGGGTACTTCAGGACCCTCTGGATGGGTTTGATCAGGTACGACTCAAGGGTGGAGGAATGTTGTTGTCTGGGGTTTCTCTCAGCCAGGAAAGCTTTGAAATCTGGATCTGTTTTTGCTGGAGGACCAGAAACATTAAATTTATCCATTTATCTCTTCTCACAAGCCACTTTTACATAGAGATCCCAGAAAAAAGGTGAGATGGTGATCCCACCTTTTTGCTAGCATTGACCGATTTCTACAGCCAAGCCAAAAGAGTAACAGAGGTGAGACAGGCTGGACTTTTACACAGCGGACCTGCGTTCCGGAATCAAAGGGGCGGTGACGGAGTTTGACATATAACCTGCGTTTCGGAAATACCCAGAGCATAGCGGTGTTGCTAACGTCTCCA
>JAPTYQ010000007.1:20753742-20765559 GCA_029814465.1 Ostorhinchus cyanosoma
TTTTATGTTATCATGAAAACCTTTCAGTCCTTGTTGAGGCTATTGTGTGCAAAGAATGCTTAAAAAAATAAAAACAATCATCATGAAAAACTGTCATATTTTGCACAGCCTCCTGCCCTGGATTTAAGAAAATAGTTCAGACCCTCACATTGGATAATTATTGCAGTCACTAATATATTCCACTGGAACAAGTTCTTTAACCCTAACCGATGCTGTTAGTAGCTTCTCCTTTCTTAAACAACCATCAGTTTGACAGAGAGCATAAAAATTGGAGTGAGTTTCAATGGAAAAAGGGCATTTCATCTGATGAGTCCTGAACAGCCATGTTCTTGAAATCAGGGCAGCCACCACATATGGATTGGCAACCAGGGCTTGACCTTAACACCACTGATAATCTTTTGGATGTGTAAGAAAAGAATTGAGGCAGTTTTCCAACCCTCCCATCATCAATACAAGATGTCAGTTAGAAAAAAGAATGCAACTGTGGACAGAAGGGTTGTGACATTGCATAAGCTTTTTATAACAAAGCAACAGAGAATGCATGCTGTAATTAATGCTAAAGGCTCAAATGAGATTTTTTTTTTTTTTTTGCTAGCCTGTGTATTGTCCTCAGTCATACTTTCTAAAAATGAGAAAACTATCCATCCACTTCATCATAATTTGTCTTGTTCTCGTCATATTCTCTTGACTTAATGTGATGGAAACTGCTAGACTCCTGAAAGCAGCAGGAGGTCTGATTACAAAATCTAATTCATTTGTGTTGATGGCAGCCTCCTGATACAAATGTATCCCTATGCGGATATGTGTTACATACCGTATGTGTATGTGCTTGCATCTTTGTGCATGTGCATGCACTCAGACCTTTATGTGTGCAAACTGTAACCTTTAAGCTTGTCACTCTGACCTCTGACAATCTGGCAGCATGTCAGTCTCTCTCCTTTTATTCTGTATAACCCGTCTCTTGTATCTGACCCAACACTGTCCGTTAGTGAAACCTTATCTCCTCCTATCAGGTAACAGCATTCAGAAGCCCCTCTTTTCCCTTCATTCCTCCATCTCATTCTGTTTCCCCACTGATCACCTCCTTCTGGTGCCCCTTCCCCTCTATCTGTACATCACTCCATCACCTCCCTCCTCCCAATCTTTCTTTCGCTCCATTACAATCTGCTGACAGTAACCAATCTGGCCTGGTTGTCCCTGTTTAAATGACCTTAGACTTGGCTGTTTTTGTGCATGCGTGTTGGAATGAGATAAGAGAGACTGAGAAAGAGATAGTGAGTTTAAAGTATGTGCAAAAGCACATTTTCATATGCATGGAAAACCCACACAGTTCTAAGAAAACACATACACAAACATTGTCTCAGACAGACAACAGACTGGGGGGCCAATAACTAGAACCTCCCCCCAACTCCCTGAACTCCCCAGCCCTGTTCAGCACCATCTGGCTCCCCTCCTGGTCTATCTATGATGCCCCTGCTGGGGGGCGGGGGTCTTAGGCAGCTCACTTAGCTCACTTTCCATGTATCTCCCAGAATAAACACTGAGTTAAAAACCTGGGACGAAATATAAACAGCTGAATGTATTGTTACTTGAGCTTCTCATTGAAAAAATTACGACACAGTGAACAATACAACATTTCCAGATCCATCCTCCTACCAATGGAAGTGCTTTACTTCCTTTGCGTTCCTTTATTGTCATTCTGTATGCTGCCAGCTGAGGCTGTATGTGGGTGGAGGGAAATCAATCTCCCATGGTGCCACTGGGGCCCTGTGCAGTAAGAGTGGGCTAGTGCTGCAGAATTTACTTGTATCTGCCGAGTTCAGACAGAGGGCTGGCTTTTTCTCCCCCACATTTCTGCTGGCTTCTACCATTTCTCATAAAATATGAAGCTAGCATGCTCATCCCTGCACAGCCCATGGGTAATTGAACATTTTTTTCCAGAGTATGTTTAAATGTATCATTTAGCAGGCTCTGATAATGCAATACTGGAAATGCACAGTTCCTCAATCTCCTCAGATAAATGTATTAATTACTTGAAATTGTCTTTAAGTTGCAGTTGATTTGATGGACATGCCAGAGCACAGATGGTGTAAATCTGCCAAGTCCTTTGGTACCAAGTGTCTGCATAATTTGTTGAAACATCAGAAAGCTAATGATCTGAACATATCAGATCAAATTTGTCTCAGTGGGATTAACAGACAGAAATATCCCATCGGTCCATGGCCCATGATCTTGATAGATTTACAGCCTGGAGCAATTAAAAAGAAAAAACGAGAATCTGGCAACACTGATGTGAAAGTGGTGTTTAGCAAAGAAAAAGATGTTTTTGTGAGAATAATGGTGACATTTATGACTCCGATAGACTTGAATGTGGAGAAACAATGATATGAATCAAAGTAAGTCCGACTAGATCTGTGAGGCAGAATCAGCATCAAAAATAGTTGCAGATAAACTAAGATAAACAAAAGTAATCGCTAGAATCATGATTACACTGAAGGCAGAAGGTATTGGGACGTTTTTAACATTTAATAATCCCAAAAATGACTTCACTCCAATTTCATCTAGGAGAGAAGTGGATGTCTGAACACATTAAAGCATGAGCTTAAAATGACCTCAAAGAAAAGCTCATTGATGCAGAAGGATGCAAGGATTTTCAGCTTCCCCCAAATAACTCCCCAAATACAGAGCTGAAGCACCAAAAGGATCCAAGTTAAGTGAAAGGAGGTAGAAAATCCAGCAATGTGGATTGGCCTCAGGGTCTTCAGAAGCCCCTAACCCATTATACAAATACAAAGGTTCATCAGATGCCTCAGTGATTTTTATGCTGCATTACAAGAGGGCTATGAGAAAGGCAAACAATGACAAAAAATTAGCCTGGAGCAACAATTTGCTTTTTTTTTTTTTTTTTTGGAGAAAGAATGCTCAGCTAAGAAGTGGTGGAGAAAGTAAGTGAGTAGCCCTGAGTGGATTATTATTGTATTGGTGGGAGTATTCACTACTTATGGTCTTTATCCTCATACTCTGGACAATAAAGACCATAATATAAAAGGATATACTTGTTAATGCATCAAAAACGGTTTGTGCAAGCATGACATTTGCTAGTATATTGGATTATGTGAGAATGTCCCAATTATATAGTATATTGCTATTCTTGCTGTATCATTTGAAGTAAATGGAGGCTTAGATCGTGATTACAACAAAGTTTGACTGAACACTCACTGATTTCTCGCTTGCGGAGTCCTCAAACATGCGCTCCAATGGCTTTCGCGCAGGTTCCATCCCATCAACAAATACCTGAAACCATAAACAACACAAATTAAACCCCACCTGCATCAGTGCATCTCCTACAGCCCAGTTGTTTCATGAAGACATATCAAACCTATTTTTAAACAAAACAAAAATGGTTCTAATAACCTCTTTCCAACTTTATCTCAGTGTGAGTCATTATGTCAGAGGTTTACCATCATTTATTGAACTTCAAATACAAGGAGACTATGAATCAGTAGACTTAAGTATGATGGTGTTATTGTAGAAACCTGGTTTATGGAGGGGTGTCCTTTGGTTTTTCTCTTGGAGGTGGTGTCTAGACCCCAGAGGGAAGAGAAACGGCTCCGGCGTTTACTGGACGTGCGGGGCATCGCCTGGTTCCGCCTCCTGATGCTGCTTTCTGTACGAGCGGACACCTGACACAAAGATTTACACAATATTAGTTCAGATCTAAGTGTCATAGATCTATTCGACACAGAAATATAAGCAGATAATTTCATACTGGTATAAACAGACAGCATAATTGAAACTCTAACAAAATTCTGGTTTTATTCATTTTTGTTGTTGATATTTATGTTATAAAGACATTCATTTACACTAAATTTGGATTTTTTTTTTTTTATTGTATTCAATGTAAATACATGTAAATAATAAAAATATATCAGGGCTTCCAGCTTTCAAATGCTTATGTGTTTAATATAGATTATACATGTATTGAAGTTAAATTACGAGGCTTTTTCATTTCAGTTTCATTTGTTGACATAGTTTTTAGTAAATACACTACAAACTGACTTAATCTGAACTGAAGGCGCTGTCTAAGTCTGTTTTATGGCGTACTAGTTCATCCATACATACAGATGCAATTGAAGTGTGCACATCAACGCAGCAAAGCACACATTTTCAGCTGCTGTAGGCATATACTCAACACTTTCAACCTCTTATCACATGCACTTTACTGTACATGCCGAGCGAAATCACACTTGGCGTTTCTGGGTTAATTCACATTGAACAACTGGGCTATTGGTCCGACTCACTCACTGTATAGGACAAGAAGGCTGTCTTTGACGTAAATGCACGCACATACACACACATATCACACTTGTGTGGGTGTGTGCTCACTTGTCTGATCATGAGTCACACACACGTCACATGTGATAGGTCAAAATGTCCTCAAGACTTTTCTTATGTAAGCTGTGATCAAGAGGCCTTTTAACTGCTGGGTTTATTGTATGATATTACCCATTGAAGAAGATAAGGAGGAATTAAATTTGTCAAGTATGTCATAATATATGTTTTTTATGTTTGTACAGATATTATTCTTTCCTCTATTCTGTTTTGTTCAGTTGAAGGTGATAAGTTTACCCTCAATATAGGACCTTTTATAGCAACTACAATAGAAAAAGGAAAGTAGACAACAAAATAAGGACAGAATAAAAGCAGACTGAATAAAATAGAGTAAAAGACCAAGACACAAAGGAAGTGGGGGTGTATGCGATACATATAAGGGGGGGTCGACAGAGGAGAGTGTTAAGCCTGCTTGTGGGAAAGTGCCTCAGGGATGGCAGCTTACTAACAGAGTTAGTATTGATCCACCAATCAGAAAAAGCACTATCAACCTTTGACAGCATCTGTTTGTGTGTGTTGGTATAAATGCTGTGTAGATAGACTGTGATATTTTTCTCCCTCTGCTCAGGGTATCCTGTCTGGTTGTTGGTCAAGTTTACAGCTGCGTGATCACAACAACACTATGAAGCTCATTCTATCCATTCCACAATTCATTCTGAACATTCTTGAAGAGCACAAGGTGTCAATGAGAGCACAGAGCTATGCAATGAGCTAATGACTTGACTCTTTGCCAGAGGCTAAAGAAGTCAGCGCCAGTAAAGGAGAACAAATTGGCAGAATGCTTTGTTTTCATTTTCCTCCCGGGGACTGATGGATTGATGGACAGTCTGTGAAGAGAATGATCTCAATGTTGTGAGGTAAAGGTATGCGTGGTTGTGTAACTGGAACTGGAACGTCTTAAAGGGGATCCGTCTGAGGAATAGAATTTCCTTTTACGAGTAAAAAGGTGCCGACTTTATTTGGTTAATGTTTAAAGGCTTAGTGTAGAAATAACCGCTAGTCCATTTAGTCTTCACAATGCATGGTTTTCTGTAAAGCAGTGATGTAATTTGTTTATAAGAAAAAAATGCTCATCTGCCTGTCTGGTACATTCTTTAGCTTCAGATTTTACAGTCTTGTTGTAGATTTACTTCTCACTACATGGCTTGCATTTGATTTCAGGCTTCAAATTGCATTTTTATACCAGCAGTTTGGTTCGTTTTTTCTGGACAGGGTAACAAAATAAGCCACTGTTTGCTTCTAGTTCCCATGTGGATCATCTACACACTGGCTTTTCACAAACAAACCAACTATAATCATGTTGTCAATTAGACTGACAGGTATTGAACTGAACCGGACAGTGTTTCCATCATTAGTGCTACACGGACCTTAACAGAAGAATCAATTTCTGGCAAGCGACAGAGAAAGTGAAAGTCGTGCTACACTTAACTACAGTCTTGGTGTGAAGATTCAGAACATGCAAAGTAGGACAAAAGCTTGGAACACCTCCTGACTTCAGTTTCTAAATGATCATGGGAAATTCAAGGTCAGGTTTTCCCATGGATACCAAATCCCTTACATAATGTTGACTAATCACATTGTGTGTAAAAAAGACAGCAGTACTAGTTCACAAACAACTAATTCAATATGCATCAGACAGACCGCATAAGAGTCTGCTTAAGAGACAGACCGCAGCAAACACAAACACAGAGAAAGTAAATGTCAGTATTTTTTGCTCTGGTGACCTTAGGCTACAAGCACTGGCTATTAGTTTGCACATTTGTCAGGGAAGTAAAAATTCCTGCTTTCATTGTGTGGTCCCTCTGACAACCACTTAAACACACTCTCTCCACAAGCTGGTTTGGAGAGTCGAGGAAATGGAACTTGTAGGAACATGAGGAAGTGAGGAACATGAATTTCAGATTAAAAAACTCTTTAAAGGAGAAGATTCGAGGGTGCGGATTTGAAAAAATAAATATAAATGTGTGTCCAACTACAGCGTTTGCATGTATTTATGAACATACCAGTGCATGGAAAGAGGAAACAGAGAAGATGCCCAGTCTTCCCATTGCAAGCTTAGTGGGACGTGAAGCAAAACCCAGTAGCCGTTTGGGGTTTGGGGGCTCACTACCCTGCAGGCTGGCCAGGTAGCACCGACAGCGGAAAAGATCCATATGAAACCGTTCCAAATTCTGCTCCCACAGGAAGATCTAATGGGAAAGACAAATTGAAATTGTTGTGTTTTACAACTTACAACATAGAAACAACTTTGCTATTGCATTTGTCTGTGGAGTAGTTCTATTGGCTGCTGCTGAAAACCAAAACAATGACAAAAGCAAACCCCATCAGATCAAATATGCAGAACAGATCATTCTGTGTTAGATTAATAATTGGTCATTCTCGGAGGAGTGAGATGTGGGAGTGCTGGAGAAGTATTACTCACAACACAACCCCCACCACTTACTGCCCTGCTGTGCTATGTACAATGTATCACAGGGTGTCCGTGGGAGGTGGAACACAAGAACACACACAAACTAGACTTAATTTGTCCTGGATCTTGCTCAAACAGAACTCCTTCCTTATTTGTTTTGAGACTTATTAACTCAACAGATCTTTGTTCTTGAGTCAACATAGGTCTGTGTGTTTATGTAAATTAATTTTCAGAGCCTTATCTTAGAATAAGCCCACCGGTGACCACTCAGAGTGTGGCTTTTTCACATAATTTATATTCCTTTAGTTAAATCCGTGTGGCAGGAGTTTTTATAGGATGCATTAAATGATTAGATTCACATCCTCCTGTGCTTCTGGTGTTTTTCCTGTGGTGGCTGACGATTAACCACATGCCCCACCGACACTAAAGGCCTGCTCATACAAGAAGGTCTATTGTTGGAGAGCACGTTCTAACACTCCTCCCAATGTTTACATGCAAATGCATTTTAAAATTCAGCAACACATTCAGACACGCATGGATTAAGAATAAAGCTTTATGCTACGTCCCACTGAAACTGAACAAACCTGATCCCCGTACAACTCTCACTCAAAACAGCAATTAAATCTGATAGAATTAAAAGAAATTTCTGGTTCACCTGCTTGCTAATGTATTCAACACATGTGTTTCAACATGTGTGATGAATATTCTGCATTCACATTTGTTTAGCACTAGCTGCATATTCGAAAACATCTGTGGTTGTGAATACTCCATTAGAACATTTTGTCTACATGACGGCATGCAGTAAAGATTTAGTGCTTAGATTTCACTGTGTTGACTTCAAGGGAACAAAGATGTGCATCTGTAAGGCCCTTGAGGTGTTTTCACTCAACTGAAGAGGAAGCTAAAAACAGATTAAGTAGGATGATCGGGACATGAGGTCACATGAATATAATGACTGTCTACATGTTCACATGGAATGCTGCTTTCTGAAAGGTTTAATTTAATCTCCTGTGATTCCTGATGCTGATCATTTCATTCAGAATTTAATAGACCCTGTTTCATCCTACATATGCCATGCATGCATCATACCTGCTCCAGTATGGTCTTCCTCTTCTTAGCATCAGTGACAGTGGACAACTGCATGTCTCCCATCTTTTTCATCTTCTCGTCCATGTCAATTTTCTGCTCCAGCTTGCGGATCTCAGTTCGCAGCAGTCGAACAGTGTCTTCCCTATGGTGCTGTCGAGCGAGAGCTGTTGCACATGCAGAGTGGATTGCGGTGATCCAGTTCTCGAGTTCAGTCTGGCCTGATGTCTAGAAAAAAATTATGAAGGAGGACATAATTTCTACAATCTTTTAAATAACAGGAGTCAAGAGCCAGTGGGGAATTGACAGACAAAAGAATTGATGCCGAAGTCCTATTAGCCTCTGGAAAAGAGTGGCCATTAAAATGTAATCATCATTTTATCACTTATCTTCCCATTCATTGATTGAATGTCACTGTGGACATCTGCCATGAATATAAACAGACACAATTTAATGTCCCACAATAGTCACTGTGGAGGATCACTGTCATAGTGTGACAGTGTGGCCTTTAAACATGTCAGACATAAAATAAACACATGGACACACAGCTGTCTTATCTCCCACACATAGTTAAATGTCATGTACTCATGCTCCCACACACACACAAATACACAAGTTCCCCAGGGGAAATTAGGGTTCTTCGTATTTCTATTCATGCCCGTCCCTCTGGGGAATCACAGTTTAATTTACTCACAAGACTAATGACAGGCTTATTAATAAAGACATTATGTTTTAAATACTTTCCATTATTTTGGTTGTCAGAATATTTTGAAACAAAATAATATTTCCTTTGTGTTTTTATTAAAATGAAGAGTTATGTGAAACAGATATGTCTTTCTCACCTGGAAGAGGAAAGCATCTCCAACTGAGTTACTGAGACAGAAAACAAAATCCTTCTTTGGATGTTCAGGCACAGCCTGGACAATGCTGTTCTCCACCCACAGAGCATGTTTAGGAGTGCTGTTATGGTCAATCCCTGAACGCCCATCTGTCTCATATAGGAAAAGTGTGCAGCCTGGAGAGATGGACAAAAACAGAGGAAGAAGTAGACTTGAAAACTGAAGGTGACACAGTCCTCTGATGTTTATGGGTTTGTCTGTCACAGGAATTATACATAGACTACAGCTCCAGCATGAGACCTGGTAGAAGAGCAGAGCTTGGTCCAAGGATAAACCCATTCCTTTGTGATGCAGATCAGAATAAAATGAATTATGTTGAAAACCATAAATAACTAGGAATAGTAGAGGGAAAAAAATCCACCAGTAGAGCACCACATCTGCTTAACCCAAGAAGAAAAAAAAGGCAAAAGGTAGATTCTGGATTTTTTTTAAGACTAACTAATATTTAAAAATATAATATAATATAATATTGAAAGGTGTTTGATTAAATTACATGACTGTGGAGCCTTCTCTACTGCTCTACTCTCCATATCTATAGCCTCCTTTACAGATATAATATTCACTTTTATTTTTTTACTGAAGCTCCACACAGAAAACAAAACAAAGCAGACATTCAACTGCTATAATTAATTAATAACATAAGAACTGGGCTATATTAGTCCATACGTCAATAATACTATACTAGACCTGTTGCACTATTCTGCAATGATGCACTGCAGACATTTACTGTATAAAAATAAAACAACACACCAGAAATTACAATAAAGGGTCCTTTCTATATTAACTGCATATGCTAGCTCAATGATATTAAGGTAAAACATAAAAAGAAAATCAATAACATAAACATGGTAATGTATAGCATAAGGCGAGAGGCATTGTGGATTATTTATTTTCAGGACAGGAGAGGTGGCAGGCAGGAATGCGACTGCAGATGCTGTGTCTTATGCATTTCAAGAGGACAAGATTGGATTACACATGAGTGCGGCTGTAAAATTAAATTGTGGTGAGGCAGAGGGGAGAAAATGTTAGGCCACACAGAAGAGGGTGAGAAAGGACAGCAGAGGTGAGAACCAAGGGCACAGACTGTGGTAAGACTGATGTGATTACAAATAGAGTGTAGCAGAAAAGAGATAGAGAGAGAGATGAAGGGGGGGGGCATGATGAAGATATGAGTCTGAACAAAATGTAATAGCAGCAATATATTGTTTAAAATGATTTTTTGAGCAACTTTTGTGCAAATATTGTCAGCTACTAAAGTGAATAAATATAAACAGGTTCTGTTTTTGTTAACTCGTGGTAACAGTGAATGATTGCTGATGAGGATTTTCCTGAGGTCCACAGTACACGCTATTATTATTGTATGGTGATATTGTATTATAGAATATTATATTTTTTTACTTTTATTTTCTCAGGCCTCATTGGTTATATAAACATTTTTGTGAAGTTTTTTGACATTTCTTTTTTGATTGAACTGAATTGACCTACATCCTCCAGTTCTACAATTCAACATTATCTTTTGTACAACCATCAGATACATAAAGTAACACCTCACCTTTCAGAGAGACCCAGTAGTGTTTCCACTTGCGCCTTGTGGCAGGTTCCACCTTTTTGTTTTTCTTATGAACCAAGAAGTTTTTCACAGCCAGTGCGCCTGCTTTCCTCACTGTGCCTTGAGCAGAGCCAATCAGAGTGTCCGATGGATAGGCGCTACTCAGCGTTCCACTGCTCTGCTCATCACTCACAGCTGAACCAGCCTCCTCTATGAAGTCCCTTCCCTGATGTGTCTGAGAAAAGACCAAAAAAACAGTGATAAGGCACATGATGCACCTTCCATTTACACCTTTTAATCAGAGGTGTCAAGTAATTAAGTACAAATACTTTGTTACTTTACTTAAGTAGAAATTTTGATTATCTATACTTTACTGGAGTAATTATTTTTCAGATGACTTTTTACTTCTACTCCTTACATTTTCACACAATTATCTGTACTTTCTACTCCTTACATTTTAAAATTAGCCTTGTTACTCCTATTTCATTTAGGCTTATTTTCATTCCAGCTTGTCATTGTTCAAATATAAAAAAAAAACATTCCAGATAAATACCACCATCCGGATAGGGTGAATTTAATTTTGGTTGGATGAGAAGCATAAACATATACCATTCTGACACCCTATTAGTTTGTATGTGATCCATTGCACCTGACTTTTTGCACCATTACAATACTTATATTCAACTAGTCCTCATATCTTCTGCTCCATGAAACACATGTTAATGCTCAATAGTGCAAATATATGGTTCTTTAATACATTTGCATTGGCCTAAAATGCTTTCATTTTCAATGGGCATATATGCGGTTGAACCTGGTTGAGCCTAGTGCATCCAAAATGTTTCCACATTAACATTTAAATATAATATTAGAGTCGTTATGGCCTTTAGTTAAATGTTTTTGGGGAGGTGGGGTAGTGCACTATAGGCCCCTGTGGAACCGCCTAAGCTTTTGTCCTAATGGTATTTTTTCCTTTACATTTCCTTTTATACTTTAAGTAGTTTTGAAACCAGTACTTTTATTTGCGTAAAAAGCTTGAGTTGATAAGTCAACATCTACAGAAGTCTTTTTAAACCCTAGTATCTATCCTTCTACCTGAGTAATGAATGTGAATACTTTTGACACCTCTGCTTTTAACAAACTTTTAATTAGCTTACCCAGGCTTGATTGTCCAGTTCTTTACGGAAATTCTCATATACCCCACCCCGTCCTCCTTCAGTGCCTCTTCCTTCTCCTCCTCCTGCACTGCTGCTTCCACTGTCGCTACCGTTGAAAACACTGCTCTCGGTGGCTGAGTACACGGAGAAGGAAGCTGACATGGCCTTGCAGCGACGTGACACCAACTCTCCATCTCCATCTATCTCTGCTGTTACACCATCAATGCCACTGTCTCCGTACTCACTTCCTTCCCCCAAAACACCTGAGATGTCCTGTCAGACAGAAAAATAATTGGACAAACAGGAAGGAACAGGATAGATAATGCA
>JAPTYQ010000007.1:20806411-20827734 GCA_029814465.1 Ostorhinchus cyanosoma
TCGCAATTTGATGTTGACCTTTTAAAAGCAGAAAGTTCTGTCCACCGCACGGTTTACATTACATTATAAAGCTGCTGTCTCATTTATATTTGAAAGCAAAAAGTTCCTTTATATGTCGCCAAATATTTTCTTCCCTTTCGACTGCTGAGATCGATACCTCTGTTTGCATACCATCATCATCATCATCATCATCATCACTGACACTGCGCTCGAGCTCCTCCAGCTCAGTCTTGCAGCCTGCCTCACGTGCATCATCCAATGAAGCAGTGAGAATTCCGTGCGCGTGCACAATGTCCTTTTGTTAATTTAATTTTCTTACTAAGTAACGGAAGGGATTTCCATTGTAGTTAAGTACAATTCTCAATTTAAAATGTAACTGAGTAAAAGTAGAATTACCGCTTTCAAAAATTACAAAGTGCACAAAAAGCTACTCAATTAGCGTAATGTGAGTACGTAGATGTAATCATTACCTTCCACCTTTGCTAGTAAAAGGATCACCTATAACAGTTACAATTTCACCTCTTTATCTGGTATTCCTTCAAATCATAAATCACAATGCACATGTGCAGTTTAGGTTTTATAGTTTGAGTTAGTTATAAAATGTTACCACTTCAGGTTTGTTGTGGCTCTATTTTTAAAAGTTTAATGGATTTACATTGTTACATTATACAAGACATGCGTCACCCACTATTACAGCACTACCTGAATGCAAAGCAGTTACACTTTATTCATGCTCTTCCTGCTATTGACATAAGCCATGTGTCCTGAGCCCTGATAGTGATTGTGGAAAAAAAAGTCACAACTTTGAGAGGAACCGACAATTTATTGATTGACTTTGCAAACTGTATACATGTGTTCTACTTGTGCGTTTCCAATTCTTTGGGACCAAACCAAACATATAAACCCATACATACAATTGTGTGAAGACAGACAAGTGAAAGCATGAATCATCTACTCTCAGTCAAAAAAGAAAAACTTTCACATAAGGAGCTATGTTGGTCTTCGAAGTGCATTGGGAAAAGGCTACTTCCAGTGCTCGTCCTTCTGGCAGGTTATTTACTGGGTGATACCAATGACACCACAGGCCAGTCTTCCTCCTGCATTACCAGTCTTTAGACTCTCTTCATTACCTCCTTTTCCCAGGTCATCAGCCTTCTCATGGATCTACATATAAGACAAATCATAAAGGTAGCAGTTTTTGTGAACAGTGTACACCCTATACATCTGCCACTGGTCAAATCTGTGAAAATTGTTACCATTTTTGTAACTCCCTCCCACCTTGAGCCACAGTCATAACAAGAGATGAGCGAGTATATTTCTGGCTTACAAATCTAAAAATAAATTGCTACTTTAAAATTCCTTTTTAAAAATACCATGTTTCCCTTACCACCATAGTTCTGCCAATGATGGAGAGGGGGCCGCTGAGGGTGAGCATCTTATCGGTGATGTCAATCTTGGCAACATTATCAGCTCCAGCAGTCACGTTGCCCAGGTCCCCAACGTGCCTTTTTTTTTTTTTTTTTAAAACAATAGGTGTAAAATGAATTGCATAAGTCCATTGGAAGATTGATATACTTGGGTATTGTGTTGTTAGTTGCTTGCAAGAAACAAGTTAAAATGACTAGGAGACAATGTCACTTATTTATCACAGAGGTGAAAACTATAGATGTACTTTTACAGAGAGAAAAAAAATATGCCATTTCAGCCTATGTCACATAATTCCTTGTGACATGTAAATTTGTGTCATGAGATAACACACTGTTTGAAAATCCACATGGGCAATATGCAAAACTATGCAAACTCTACTCAATTGTTGATAAGGCAAATTTAAAGTGTCAAATCTCATCATTACAGTTATCTCTGTTGAGAATGAGCACCACCAAAGCTGTTTTTGTCCCCTTCCTACTACAAATATATTCATCAGAAGTCTAGAATATCTATCAATTGTCAGATATCTCACTTAAATAAATAAAAAGATGGATTTACCTGTCTGCGTCAGTAGGACCTGCATGAGTCTTGTTGTGGGGATTGAAGTGAGGACCTGCACTGATGCACCCTGAGCGAGAAAAACAAACGGCTTGAACTTGAGTGTCGACCAGTTTACAAAGTCCTGCAGTTTTAGGACTTCACTGGGAAAACTACACAACTATTGTGAGATGCTTACCGTTGGTGTTGTCTCCAAAAGCATGGACATGGAAACCATGCTCACCAGGAGTAAGGCCTTTGATTTCTCCTGACAGCTTCACAGGAGATGAGTCATTCTAACAGATCACAAAAACAATTTAACAGGAGAACACAAAGAAAGCACAAAAGAGCTGTCAAAACCATGTGGTAGCAAGGAAAGCAAAACCTAGTCAGACCGGTATCACAAAGCTCTAATCGGGGAAACAACTTGTAAATGTTGTGAACACTTCCGCTTTAGATTAGAGTCAATTTGTTTGACTCTTATAGAAAATGGTCAGATTACTCATCTTGAAAAGTAGGTTTTTCTATTCCAACATGCAATCTTTAACAAGAAAAGGCTTTCATTTTGCATGTAGAAAACACTACCTTTCTCTGATCACTATAACTAAAATGTAACATTTAACAGAGGGCTCTTTTTGCATTTTTCCAATGTCATCTCTGCACATTCTAATAAATATGGACTTTTAAATAGTTGTCTTTAGAATTATAATTTGTAATTGCAGAGGCCAACATTCCAATTTTTGCTGCAATTTGATTAATTGGCCAAGCCTATTTTGCACTATTATGCATCCCAGATGTAATTTTGGTGGAGTTGTCCATTAGAAATTAAAAGGATAATTATCTTTAAACACTTTAAGTGGACTAATTCCAGAGCGCCATGGTTGGAAATGGAGACGTTTGCAAGATTACATTTCAGCATTGCATGGACTGGCTGAAGGTACAACAGGCAGAGAAATCAACTACTCTTCAGTTAGTCACATATTAATATAAATAAAACAGCGCCCAGATTGGCCCATCCCTCCACGGCCCTGATCAGATAAACGAGGTCAATGCAATATGACTAAGGACAGACAGTGACTCAGCAAAAAATAAATCTAATTACTGGGCCACGAGTTTTCTGCTGTTTGCAAAGCTGCCACTGCTAGACTAATGCATTTTGACATATTTGATTTCAATAAGGGGTGTCCTGACTTAGTGGGTTTCAGAAACCTACGCTAGGTTAACGAACCAGGTTAAGCCTTTAGTGCAAACGGTGAACTTGTGCAACAGGCGTCTGAAATGTTCACGTTGATCATTAACAAATAATAGGCCGTCAATGTACAAAGGTTGTGACTTAAATTACAGAGCACAGATTTTAGCCGCCACATAAACTAGGTAGTCAAACGAGCTGCCTATTTTCGATAAAAAGTGACATATACTAATCAGTTAACCGACAGCGTCATATCTGTTAGTCCCATCTGGTGTTTATAACGTGCAAAGCTAATGAGTTGCATTGAATTGTGCACTCTCTCTCAAATAACAACCTTAAGAGCTAATTTATAAAACATGACCGATTTCCTTGCCTGTTCACGTAAATATAACGCATAGAGGACAGGTTTGAAGTCTCTTTGTAACCAGTGTAAACTTGACTAGTTACTTCTTTGACTGAATGGGGAATTTGGCTAGCTTAGCATACAAGTGCATTCGCTAATGCCTACAGCAGGATGCAAAACTAACAGGCTGCTATTTTTATAACAATTATATATCAGCAACACAGAGTGCCTCACCTCTTGCTCAAAATAAACTACCCCGGTGGTGTCTCCAGCTCCCTTCAACACACAAACGGCTTTAAGCACCATGTTTGTAGCTTAATTTCACAAGACGTCAAGCCCCGGTAGTATGCGCCTGTTTAGAGACAACCAAATATTCTCGCTGCCTGGTGGGCGGGAATGTAATAAAGACAGCCAATCAGAATTAAGGATAGTCACTTCGACGGTTTTTGATTGGCCGTTTTAATGCCGGTGGCAAGCCCCATCGATCTTAAACCTTCAACTCTCACCTCTAAAAATAAAAAAAAACTTAGCTTTGTAGAGAAATGCTATTATTCCGTATTTCTGGTCACATTATTACTGAGATCTTAGGCTATATAAGGTGTATCACAAGGAATATTTTTTCTTCGACAATTTTCAGAAAGAAAGCGTTAGACCACTGTAAATTACAATATTTGCAATGGTTTTATTTTGTAGATGTGATTGAAGTGGTTCAGATATTTACTTAAAGGTAAAATAGGGTGCAGTTATTCTTCATCAAGACACAAACTTAAATTCCAGTGACTGGGGTGTTTTTATACTCAAACTGACAAATTGCACAGATTAATAAGTACAGCACATCAACCTGTAAATTAAATAATTGGATCATTTTCATGTACAGTACATGTGAGACTAGTGCAAGTTAAACAGACTTTACAATACATTTTTAATCACATTAATTGCAGTGTCTGCCTGACAATATCTCGCTGGCAGTTGGATACCTGTTTACTTGGACATTATATATATTTAAAAAAAAAAAAAACAAAGCAGTTTGGTACAAAAATAGTTTATTAAAAACAGTTTGCTATGGCTGAAATATCGAAGACTTTATGTCCATGTCTTTTGTGTTTAACAAATTATAGAAACATCTGTCAACTTTCAAACCACAGGGAGTTAAAAACATTAAAGCAAAGGGCCTGTGTGGTTGCTTCCAGGTAAATTTGTTTGTCTCAAATTCAAGACGAGTTATGAACAACAATTATTACACCTTGGAATCGTCAGTGATAGAGGCATATTTACAGCAGTGCTTCCCAAGCGACGCTCTTCGTTTCATCACTATTGAGCATTGCCCTTGGTTGTTTTGTGTTTAAATTATTCAAGCACGGGAGTTGGGATTGCAGAATCGTAGCATCAGACATTAACAACTTACTAGTCAGGTACAGTGTGTCTGCAGAGAAATAGACGCTCAGGTTATAGTATGTGTTTATCAAAGCAGACGTTTTTATCGTAGCTACAGGGTTTAATTTTGTATTGTCATGTCACAAAAGTAATTCACATTTGTGTTTGACTGACACAAGATGACAATGGAACAAATATTCAAACATTTCAATAGTTTGACCCAAAAGTTAGAGGCTCCTTCCTTTCATATACACAGAAAAAAAGGCAAAAGAAAAAGAAAAAAAAGTCCATCTGCTAATTTGCTCAAAAACCATGGGATTAACTTCATGTTTTCTTACTTTTTTTTTTATACGATCTATAAGATGGTGTATGGAATAATTTTAACAGAAAAAGATCTGTACATTAACTCAAACCGCTTAAAAAAAAATCAGTCCGTTGAAATATTTTAGTGAAGAATAGACATCTGAATGTTACTTCCTTAAAATGTATGTTGTAAATGCTTAAAACAAACAATAGTAACGTTCAATGCCACCACAGAGAAAAACATCTTTCTATTGTTCAACTTCCACATTTGGCTGCAAATATGTTATCAAAAACTGGGACTACAAAACAAGACTAAACCAAGTAGTCTTATCTGTCCAGTGCAGGATGGGTGAATTGAACAGTATCTCACTGCTTTGTTATTTGAAATAAATTCCATAATATCCCAAATTTCTCACTTCCTAATCATGTCAATGTTGTTACAACATGCTAAAAACAATTTTTCTGCAATTCCTGTGTGTTGTTTAATGTCACATGCGTCTTGCCTTACATAAAGGTTTCATCATTAATGCATAAACAGCTAACCAGTTTTCATATTCATATTTTTGCTTCTCTAAGCAAAAGTTAGAAAAGAATTGTGTATCAAAGAATCTGAAGAACTTGTACTTGTCATTATTAGAAATTATGGGAGTGTGTTTTTTTTGCCAAAAGTGGTGGCCCGATTGCCCTTTTCAGAAAAATATGACTTTCAAATAAATGTAGACTCCAACTTAAGTGAATTTTAGGCTTCCTAAAATATATAGGAACGAAGACAGAAAGAAATTTTGAGGACAATGTGTTCAGCGTGCAAATATCCATGCAACTGTCACCAATTCATTATTTAATGAATCGCATGTAAAGAAATGACAACATGTTATGTCTTTGTTCAGTGTGAGCTAGAGCATGTTTCAAACTGATAAAAACGGAGTACAGACACTGTAAGGCATTATTCTCCATCATATAACGGTAACTCAGGAAGGTTAACTCTCTATGTTGTACTTAAAAGACAAATAATGTCTGTTAGATTCTAAGGGCACATGGGTCCTTTCTCAGCTATGCCTTTGTGCCTGTGTTATGGGAGTAAGGGGCCGACAAAAAAAAAACAAGACATGATGAAAACGATAAAAGTAAGTGGATCTTATTATAAACCATTCAGTGTGTGACATTTTGATATTTTGGCAATGTTTAAAAGACATTTCAAACTGACCATCTTCATCTTGTTGGTATACTGAGGAGTGCCTGCTACACCACGTATGAGGTTGTGTGCCAAAATACACTTCTGAAAGGAAATCAGTTTTAGCAAACCAACTTAACACATAAAAATATTAATCTTAGCTCAAAATAACCTCAACTTACAGAATTAAGTTAACATGCAGGCACTCCATTCATACTTACAATATACGTGATGTAAAACTAGAACAGCTATTGATCCAAACTGATTTTCGTGTGTTGTTGAAAATGGACACAAAGCCAAATTTGACCATAAACTTAAGTCTGAGAAACAACACAATACATTTTCTTCTGCTTAACATGTCCATTTTCCAGACACAACTGCCCAGACACTGTCAATTAGCAACTAAAAAAGTGAAATTGTCCATCTTATCTTTTAGCTATGGTTTAAAAACAATCCCAGTCTGAATGAATAGTGAGTCAGTCTATGATGCAGTCTCCTGTTTAGCCTCTGTGGCATCACTCTGAGTTAAAGGTGAGGGCCCAGAAGGAACTGGCTCTGCAGCAGCATTAGTAACTTCTACGGTCGGAGCTAAAGGTTCTGATTCTGCCTGGTTTTGAGAAGTTTCCACACTTGGGTCTTTACCAGTATCCTTGGTAACTGCTGGAGTCAAACGAGGTTGCCCTGAGGTGTCAGAGGTCCGCAACCTGTCCATGTTTTCCAGCTCAGCCAGTCGGTCATCCCTGTCCCATCGCGTGGTCCTCTCCCGCCGCTCTGATCGCCGTGGCCTGTCGCCGTCTTTGCCTTCGGCTGCTCTCCCTCTGTCTCGGCTGCCTCCTTCTCCCCTTCCTCGTTCTCCTCGCTCCCGCTCCCCATCTTCACCCCTCCCTCGTTCTCTGTCGCTATCCAGGCTGCCTCGCCTCTCCCTCCAGTCTCGTCTATCTCTATCTCTGTCTCGGTCACGGTCACGTTCGCGGTCTCTATCCCGATCTCTGTCTCTGTCTCGCTCCCAGCCTCCTCCCCGATGGTCTCCTCCGTCTTCCTGCCAGCCTACGAGCCTGTCCCGCCCGTCCATTCTATCACTACCTCCTCCTCTGCCTCCATCACCAAATGGACGCCTTCCTCCACCAAACCCTCGGTCTCTGTCTCTATCCCTGTCTCGATCCCAGTCTCTGTCCCTCTCTGGCTCGCGGTCCCTGAATCCAGGCCTTTCTCCCCTGAATGGCCTGCTATCCATTTCCTCTGGCCCTTCCATGCCCCGAGGACCACCAGGTCTGATAAAAGGAGGAGGAAGGCCTTGAGGAGGTGGCCCATGCCCTTGTGGCGGGAACGGACCCCTTATGGTGTGTGGAGGGGGCATTCCAAAGCCTGGTCTGGGTGGAGGTGGTTCATGGTGTATCATTGGAGGATGTGGTCCTCTGGGAATCATCTGTGGAGGTATTATAGGAGGCATATTGGGATGAGGGGGTCGAGGGCCATGTGGAGGAGGGAAACGCTGCATATGCGGTGGTGGACCCGGAGGGCGTTGGAGTGGGATTATGCCGGGCCGAGCCCCAAGCAGACCACCTGAGGGGGCCTGAAGGTTTCCTGGAAGTCCAACTACCTGGTTACCTGAGGACAAGACAATAGAAAGACTAAGGTTTAATCCCTCCTGCTTCTCTTCCATACATTTTAATGTATATTACACTTCAAAATTTTAGTTAAGCTAATGATAATAAAAACAAAATAAATTCAAGCCTTTTCTGTATCTTTGATTTTCATATTTGCAATATCAATGAAATGACATACAGTAGATAACATATAGGAAATGTCAATCTCTAGTTTAGGGGTCAACAACCCTGGTCCTCAAGAGCTTCAAATCTGTATGTTTTACATGTATCCCTCCTCCAACACACCAGATTCAAATGATAAGCCTATCATTACGAGCTGCAGAAATCTGATAAAGACCTGATAAAGGGAAACATCTGTAACATGCAGGATATTAGGTCTCAAGGACCAGGACTGGACACCTCTAATCTAAAACATGCAGAAAAACAATGCACCAACAACCTCAAAATGCTTTACAGTCTTTATCTTCATCAACCCCTGCAGCAGTTTTTGTCTCTTTTAAGTTTTTCCCCAACACAGCAGCATCAACATAAGTTTTTTGTCTATATAACAGATACTGCTTGGGATTCCAGTGTTAATACAGCCATTGGTGAGAGTTAAAAACTATTTCTTTAACTTTATGTTCCAATGGTTCACACTACTAAAGTACATTTCCTACCCACTAATTCCATTTACACCATTCACATAAAATTTTTAGACATAAACTTCATGACTAAACTAAAACCGCTGGAATCACTTGCCTATGATATATATATATATATATATATATATATATATATACACACACACACACTTTATCCTACAGTCGGTCTTTGGCAATCCCTCTCAATTATCATTATGCATGTAGTGACAGAATGACAACATTTGCTGGGGAGCAAACAATTTGTCTAACATATTAATCAGCCACTACACAGCGCCAAGTTTGTGACTCCACAGTTGCCTAATCTACCCTATTGCGGTACTTTTATGACACTGACCAAACACACATCATAAAACTATACCCATCCCGTTTCTCTACATTACTGTTATTAAAGGCTGATAAAATGATTGGTTTAACTCAGCTGGTACTGATCATTATGTTGATATTTATGGTGTATATAAATTAAAGCAGAATTCACTGATGAATTTTCGCAAAAACTGACCTAAACAGTCTTTTGGTAACCACAGACAAACAACATCATAGAAAACAAAGTAGCCTGTCGAATGAAAAGTCCAGAGAGAAAAACAGACTGACCCATAGGTCCCATCTGGCTGTTGAAAAGGCTGGGACCATCAGGAATTTCATCATTTTTTCTGCTCCCCAGACCTGCTGGGTCCAAAGGTGGGTCATCAGCTTTTGAGGAAGGAGGGGGCCCTAAAGGCATAGCACCTGGAGGAGGGAAACCTACAGGAAGGGAAACGATAGGAGTTAATCTGTCTGTTCAAAAATGAAGACGTGCATCTGAAAGAAGGCATGATATACGAGTCATAGAATGAATACTGGTGATGGGAGGTTTGATCGCAGCTGTAGGAGGTGCTACCTGGTGGCATCTGCATGGGGTTGAAGCCAGGTCTCATGAAAGGAGGAGGGGGGACGCCTGGGGGAAAGGAAGGCGGGGGCATGCCTATAGGGCCAGGAAAGACAGGAGGCTGGAGAACACCAACACCAACCACTTGCGGCTGCACCGGAGGAACCTGAGAACAATTAGGGGATTTATACATGTGAAATGAGAACAGCATTTGTTACACAATATAGCAACACACAGGTAGCCTAAGAACATTAAGTTACCTATTTGTTATTAATGTTGGGAAGTTTATGCTTTTTATAGCTTGTCAAATATTGAAACATAGACCACTTGGAATGAAGAAAAAAATCCAAAACACTATTTCTTGTTTGTGTTTTATTTACAGTGAGTAAATCAAATTATCTTAAATGATCAACTTTAAGAGCTAAAGGTAAGAGAAGCTGAACTGGACTGAGGCAGGACTTGGCACAAGTTTGCCAAAATAACTAGTACAACCACTTGTTTAAAAATAGCAAGTAAGTGTGAGGATGTCTCGAAGTACTAGCTTAACAGATGTCTTGCAGTATTGTATACCTGTGCAGGAGGAACAGCTGGTGTGATGACAGGTAACACTTGTGGTTCCTCGGGCTGTGAAGGCTCACTACGGCCATTGTGGGTGAGTTCTTCTGAGTTCTCCAGATTCTTCCTCACTCCTGTCCACTCTGAAAATGGCAGCAGGTTCCACATTATCAAAAACCAGATACTAGCACTAGCATAACAACCATTTTTAAACCTTTTTTCTTTTCACTCTCTGTAACTACAAGCGTTTTCCCAGCTGTGGTCAACACAAAAGGACCTTTTTGTTCTCAAGTATGTGACTCTAAATGATAATGATAAGTTTGACTTTTTTTCCATTTGTTACTTCTTATTAACATTTATAGGGTGATTTTGAATCTGGACATGTATCTTTACCTGGTGATAAGGAGTCTACATCCAGAATTCCTCCCTCTTTTAGTTCATCCAACTGGTCCTCTCTAACCTTAGACCATGGTACGTATGTGACACCAAGCTCAACATCCCAGTACTGTTTGAACTCAGCCTTTATGCCCTTGTTCAAAGCCCACGCAATCTGTCAAAAATAAATAAGTAAACAAATCAGAAAAATCCAAACTTTATTATCGCAGAAGTAGATTTCTTAGCATCAGCAGTTATAATTTGCATCACTTTCTCACCTTGATGGTTTTCTGATTAACTTTATAAGACCCTCTGCTGAGCTTCTGGAGTGCCCTGAAGGCATCTTGCCTGTGCACCATTACAATATAAGCACAGCCACGTGGAGGAATCATCTTAGGAAAGCAAATAGGTAAGGAAAAAAATAATTAACCTTTTTTTTTTTCATAGAAAGATATAATATAATATTAGAAAATATTTTAAGACAATGACCGCATGATTGTTACACATGAGAGAGAGTAGCCAGACTTAAATCAGTGTAACAAACAATATATCTACTTACATTGATGGACTCAATTTGCCCAAACTCCTCCAATAAACAGGCAACGTCCTGCTGGTGTGTTCTCTTATCCAACTGACCAACCCAGAGAGTTGTACTGCAAACTGACAAGGAAGAAGAAAAATAAAGTAAGATAAATGCAAGATCTAAAATGGGAGGTAGGTAAAGGATACAAAGAAAAGAAAACACACACACAAAAAAAAAACAAGGCAATTGACATAAATAGATTCTGACTCACTGCTTAGTGTCTCTGGCTTGAGTGGTGGAAGGCCTTTCTGTCGTCGCTCACGTTCTTTTTCTCTGTCCCTGCGTTCTTGGGAACGAGAACGTGGGGAATGATGACGACGTTCTCTGGAGCGTGAGCGCGATCGCCTGTGCCTGGAACGTCGTGTACGTGAATTAGACCGTGACCTTCTCCGCTTTGGTGACCTGGAGAGGAACAATTTGCTCATCAAAACAGTCACTGAACTAATTGTACACATACTGAAAAGAAAACATGACAATACAAGGACAAACAAATAACTTCATAAAACTTTAAATAAAAATCATTTTAGATGATTACCTGGAGCCTGAGTGTGATCTACGACCATGTCTACCATCCCTCATAGATGAATGATCCACATCCATTGTGAAATCCTATTATTGTATCAAGAAAACATGAAATATGATGACTTGTGCTTAACCAACCCTAAATAGGTACTGTATGAATCACATAATATAACATAATAATATACTTCTTGATAGTGAAGTATAATGTGGAGGAAGACTTTACAATTAGTTTAAAGTGTTTTACACTTAATGTAAAGATAATTTAGTGCAAATAAATCATTAGAGCCAAATACATTGCAAAATGATTTTAAAAAGTATCACCCAAGAACATCAACCATAGAAATAATCTATCATACAGATAATATATACTGTAAAATGGCATCGCTGACTGAACAAATTCAAGTATTCAGCAAAGTAATGTAATGGACATTAATATTCTGTGTGACTAAGGGAAGTTGCAAAAAGTGTGTCAATAAAACAGAAAAACTATTAAATGTAAAATATAATGTCAAATATAATGTGAAAACAGTTTTTCCACTTGGTTATTTTACATAAAGCATTTATTTATTGAATAGACAGAAAAATGTGTCATAAGTTATAATATGATATTTTGGTCATATGGATCAGGCCTACACAAGGGTACATTTATTTAGTTTACCAATAAAATGTCAGATTCAGTGTATTTTTGTACTGTTAGCAGTATCACTACCTGCTGTTGCTGGGCTGCAGTGAGCGGAGGGAACACCCCCTGGAAACCTGGAGGCCCACTAGAACCAGGGAGGGGCTGACCTGGTTGAGGATGCCCCATAGGAGGAACCATCCCTGGGAAGCCTTGCACAGTTGGCAAACCATAGGCTTGCAGCTGGCCATTAGGAGGAAGAGGAATCTAAGACAAACAAGAGAAAAAGTAAGCAAAGCTTACCAATACCCCTGCTGCACAACACTTTGCCCCTCCTACTCCTACCTAGTCAGGGATTGTGAATTTTAAATTAAAGAAAATTATAAACTAGATTGAACTAATGTACAGTTCTTTTGGGTAGTTCAAACAAAAACCAACATTATTCTGACCAGTTCTTAACTTTCAATCTGATCACACTTTGCCAAATTGGGAGAACAGTCTTTGAACAACTGTTTGGACAAAAATCTTGGACAGACGCTATTCCTGGTATTACTGTATACCCCCAGGCTATAGGAGGGCAGGGGTATAATAACTGATCAATACTGTACAAGTGTCACACTGTTATATGAGTTGTTTTGGGTCTATTTGTAATATGAGTACATCTCAGAACCTGGTAAGAAAGTCTGCTGAAATTATTCAATATGTAACGAAACATTTTTTTCCTTAGGTTGATGAAACTTGAGTTCAATGCTTAGTACACAATAAATAATATCTTATTACCTGTTGTGAGAGGTCCTGTGACATATTCATCATATGTGGTTTAAAGTGCTCCATGTGCTGTGGAAAGGCTGGAGGCTGCTGCATACTGTGATGATAAAAATACAACAAACTTCATAGCTTCTGGTTCATTGCTAAAAATCAATTAGAGCGTCCTTTTTAGGCAAAATGTGATACAAGTAATAGGAGAACTTACAAGGTGGGCTGTGATGAGATTTCATCCTTTTTAGTTTCCTCTCCAACTTCTGGTTCATCATCATAGTCAAAACGGTCCAACAATTTCTATAACAGAGACATGTTGAGACATGTAACAAATGTAAATGATAAACAGATGACATGTAAGGATAGAGGCGCTTTACAGCATTACATTTTATCTCCCACATACAATCTATTTTCTAATCTCTCCTTCACTGAAGCCCCTGTACAGTCATTGACATTTATAACTAGACCTGGTCTATAAAATATTTTAACAAGGGCTGGGTATCATGACCAATTTCCTTAATTTAATTTTGATTCATAAGGTTCTGAATCAATTAATCACAATTCAATATCAATTCAATATTAATTGATTTATTCAGATTCATTTAGTGATACCAAATTACAATTATGAGCTATAACCTGATTATTTGACTGCAGCCATGCAACACATCAATACTGGTATCAATAATGACATTGGAATAGAAATAAATATGACATTTCAACCGCAGATAGTTGAATCTGCACTTAAATAATGAACAGGACAGAAACATTGCCGTGTTTCTACAGTAGCTCAGAACGGACTTCTTCAGCATCTTAATTTTGTGCTATGGCTGGTGGCTTCTAGCATAAGGGCACATTACTATCATCCTGAAGGACTGCTACCAATTTTGGCACCCTTAAAACTTAGTCATGTTGGGAGCTCGGTACAAGAAACTCACTTGGGGGGGGGGGTGATGATACTATCACCTATGGCTGATCCAAGTTAATATTTCTAAAACAACCGGCTTTCACAACCTGCCTCCAAGTGCCTCTGCCGGCCAGTTCCACTGCACTATGGATTCGAGTTTGAGGACAGGAGGTGTTTTCCCAACCCTTCCCCCACATCCCTCCAGCACCAGAACTGTTGCGAGTGAGATCAAGACACCCCATCTCCCCCAGGGGCTTGCGAAACGGAATCAGCCGCGTCTCTGTGTAGGTAGTATTCAGGTCAGGCACTCACAGTCCTGCTCTGAAAAATGGATCTAATCCCCTATTAATCAATTACGCAAAAATAAAATGAAATCGAGCTAAAATCAATTTTCTTACCCAGCCCTAATTTTTACAGTATGAGGCTTTTCTTGTAGCTACAGGTACATCCGCACTGCATGTAGTGCGTACAACACAAATACAAAGTTGTCACCTTGTCAAATGCTGTCTTCTGCTGAACAGGTTGGGTGGGTAGGGGAGGATGTGGAGCAACTACACCAAGGCCAGGGGTGACATTCTGTGACTGCATTTGAATGGTTTGGAGAGGAGGGTGAGTGGTGGTCTCTGGTTTCACAGGCTGCTGTTGAAAGTTCTGAAGCATCTGTTGAAGCTGAAATTACAAAGAAAATGCTGAAGAGTGGGTATTTACCCAAGTTTGAAACAAAACTTATGTGATCCTACAGTGCACACACACCTGTTGACCCTGTGAAGACTGGAAGAGTTGTGCCACTGCAGCAAAGGCATCAGTGTTGTGCAGCTGAGCAGCTGATGTCAGGGTGGAGTTTGCTGTTACAGCAGCAACTGGCTCTTTGGCTGGAGGTGGAGAACCTGAAAGTAGAGACGTGGTTTGATCATGAGAATCCTATGAATGTTAAATAAAGACAAGAACTTATACAGAACATACACATTACCTGGGTCATCTGTCCCTGTGAAAGGTGCAGCACTGCTACTTCCAGCAGCCATGTCCAAAAGGGGCTGAATAACTTCAATTTTGAAAACCCCATTCTTCTGCCACAAGTTCAATACCCGCACTATTTTACTCTATAAAAGAAAATGGCAAATATGGGAAATAAGCAAAAGTCAGGGAATATCCATCACACCATTACCATTTACAATTGCAACACAAGACCCTCCAACTTTCTGTGTTCTTACCCTGTCCTCGATGGGGCAAAGGCAGAGGTTCTCAAATGTTCCAGTGATGTTTTTGGTAAACCTAGGGCCAAACACATCCTTGTCTGGTCCAAACTGGTGTCTGGACTGCCTAACAATGGAATCCACAACATACAGTCCTGCCACCTTGTACTCCGGCTTACACTGCAACAGAAGGATAGACATATAAGCTTATTAAACCTTTAATGAAAGAAAAAAAAAATTATGATGAATGAACATTTGCCTCACCTTTTTGATGAACTTTTCCACAATTTGAACAACATGCTTGTAGAGCTGAAGGGAAAAGTAATAAGGTGAGTGTATATTTAAGATACACTTAAGGGTCTTTAGGTTAAACAAGCCAGAAAAAAACATTATGGCTCAATCTCATCCTTACTTTCATAGCTTTGATGGCTGATTTGGTGATGGAGATCATCTTAGCCCGAGATATTGGAGGCTTGGAGTCCATCAATGAGAATAACTATAGAGAAAGTAAATAAAAGTTAGGGTGAGATCAGAGGAATCCTGCTAAAGAAGGACAATATCGGATTAGATACCAAAACAACATATACAATACTTAAACATTTATCTTGAATGTGTCGTCTGTTTTTATCTGGACCCTGAGTGTGTAAATAAAGATTGATTGATTTCATGCCAACAAACACTATATAAATGGAAGATGTTAAGAATTTTAAATGGCAAGAATCCCACTTATCAGAAAGAGTATAAGACAGAAATCAGCTTTAGCACTATCCAATAAATACAGCCAATACAAAGACACAACAGTGTAATTCCCCTACTTAATGTATACGACTACATTAGGATTGGAATTAGAGTATTATTACACAAGTAGCTCAATATGGCTGGTTTTAAGTGTATTCCACACTAGTACAACCACCATTCAACAGGCTTTTCAGTGACTCTTAATGTCCTTTAAATACAGTGGGTGAATGTCACGAAAGCGGTAAAAATCGTTTCCACTGGAAGCAATGCACAATACAGTGAGAATACAACAGTGTACTTTCTTCAATGAGCTGCTAGTAGCCGTATTACCAGCACCAGTGTTGTGAAGCACTCACTCCCAGTAACAAACATTTACATTAGTCCGAGCAAAACTTTGTGCAATATAACGGGAACCAGGTTTAACTGTCAGCCGTTAACGTTAGCTAGCTTGCTAGTTATTTGGAAATCGATTCATTAACACGAGCAGCTATATTGCATGCTCTGTGTATGAACACACACGCTAACTCGGCTAGCTAAAGAGCCAGGTAAAATGGACATATCAAGCTAGCTCGGCCAGTGCTCTGTCCTGCACGGCCTGTTCGGCTAACCCCAGTGGAGCACAGCTTCATGGCCAACACAGCAAACTCGGCGAGTGCAGGCTCTCAGAAAGTCGAGAAGGAAGCTTACCTCATGGTTAAAGGCGTTGACGGCATCCATGACTGCCCACAGCTACGAGCTTTCCCCCCAAAACCCAATGCCCAGTTTAAAAGCGCTGTTTATTGATGGAAGGGTCGGTACAACATGTCCGCCCCCGGTAGCTAACGACAGCTAGCCTAGCATCAGTATCTCTCGGGTCGGCGGGCACGGCAAAGCATGATGGGATTCAGAGTTGTTGTTCTCTGTGTTTACCACTGGGTGGAGTAGTAATGCCGTAAAGGTCCTTCTATCAGACACCTGCTGTGCAATAACCCTTCCTTTGTTTCCAAATTGCATACCTCTATTATTCAGATGCATTTATGTAAATTACTTCAAAACATATTTAATAAAGCAAACACAATTAAACACATATTTGGTGTTTACACTTTATAAAATGCTTGAAAATCAGTGTTTATGTTCATGGCTTTGTTTGTTTACATTTCCCCCGTTTATCGGACACCATTAGAACTGTTATCATATTTTTATCATGTAGTCTGCTGAGCAAAATTCAAAATATGTGATGATAATGATGATGAGGGTGATGATGATGATGATCAACTTTATTTCGAAGACAAGAAAGAACAAACTGATCAAAGTAAATGAAAGGAAAGGGGAAAAGATTTAAACAGAACAGAAAGCAAATAAAGACTGGAATTAAAAATGTACAATAATTTCAATGTGGCTTTATTGATATAGATGTTATTTAAAGTGTTTATTTGTTTGCTGAAAGTATTTTTATTAATATCTATTGATAATGAATTAAAAAAATGTATTTCTTTAATTTATTCATGTATTTGACTCCAATTGCCAAACTCCAGGTGTTAATTCTTGATTGCACACATATAATTCATGCAACAAATACACCTGTTAATTAGTAGGCAATTAATGTAGTATAACATAAATCCAATAGATGGTGGTGTGCTGGTACTTTTGGCTCCATGTCTGAGTGTCTGGTTTAATGTCTAAGCTCCATGGTACAAGATATAAATGCTTGGAAATCTATGTTTCTGTCAGTGAATCTTTTTGTTTTAATTTTCCCATTTATTATAGGCTACACTATTAGAAATGTTATCACATTTTTGTCATGCACCATGGCTAAGCAAGACTGGCTATTATATAGGCTACATTATATAAAGCAGTGATTTTATTCATTTCCACAAAGTATCTTTAATAATATTTATCAATAATGAATCAAAGTGTAATTTAGTTAATTTATTCATGTATTTGATTCCAAACACTAAATTCTGAGTGTTCATTCTTAATTGAACACCCTCTCAATACACCTGCTGTTCAGTCGGAAATTCATGTAGTACAATATAAATCCAATAGATGGTGGTGTGCTGGTACTTTTGGCCCCATGTGTGAGTGTCTGGTTTAATGTCTAAACTCCATGGTCCATCAGTCAGGACGGATTGTATTCCCTCGAGTCTTTCTAGCAATCTGGTATCTGAAACACCTGACAATGTAGAGCTATAGAAAAAAGCTATAAAAAAATGTTCCGTCTATAGACACAGAAATGCTCCTTATATACATCCCAATATACATAACTGTTGTGTTTTTGGTTTTTTTTTTCAATCAAGAGGTTTCCTGGTTATGTACAGGTTTTTCCTATGTTTTCAGGTGTATAATTAAATTCATCCACCTGCAGGTGAACCCTATTGGAACACATGCAGCCAAACCAGTGTTTGGTTCACCTCACCCGAAACCACAGCCAAGAAGAAAAATGGCCCAGACTGTTTCCCCTCCCTGCAGGTGTCCTCTTTAGATTGATGAGCACCCTGTTAATTAGGTCAGTGAACACCTCATCGAGCCATGGTTAGAAAATGCTTCCTTTGTCTGCTCCTAGTGTATTGGTGAACAACTTTCCAACTGTTGGCACAACTCCAACTTCAGCATCAGCCAAAATGCTAACACCCACAAACCGGGCATCTAAGAATAACCATATTTTTAAATACCGTTTGTATGATTCAAGGCGCTTGACAATGATTTACCGACATTAATTCGTTTATTTTCACAATAAAAGGTAGTCAGAGGAGTGTTGGGCCTACGTGCGTAAAGAGCGCAGGAGCAATTTGCACAATCAATGTATTCACCTGTAATTACGTCTAATAAATCTTGAAACCTTCCAGTGTATTTGTACTGACAGTGTAAGCGTCTCTCTCCGTTTCGACATGAAATGTATTCTTTGTTCATGGCATGTACAATTTGAGCGCACGGAGCAAAAACACCGGGTGGAGTTGTCTCCCTTGTTCACACATGCGCTCCGCCCGCCTGCGCTGATTGGGCGGACAATTACCTCAGCTGCCACCGCCGTGCTCGGGGCTGTGTGTGTTTTTTTTCCACTCTCTAGTTTAGGAACGCCCACTCAGATGACCGGGAAAGTCGCTTCAAACTGAGAAACACGCTGGCTGCTCACAGATTATTCAGGAGCTGCCCATGTGTACAGAGAGGACGCACTGCGCTGATATCACAGACACAGCCATTCATTTTTTTTAACAGACAAACAAGTATTGAGATAGATTGCGTCATTTTGTAACTTTTCATTACTGAATGTGACACTTTTGTGAGTCATTTAAACTTAAGTAACTTAATCAAGACGTGTCGGAAACTGCTGAGTGCGCTCACTGGATGCTTTGGGTGAACAGGTGGCGCAACCTCCGGCTCCGTTAATTTGTTATTAGGGTCGGACGCAGGCAGACAGACAGGAGTTAACACACCTCAGCCTGCTGGACCCTGAGCATTATAGAGCTGCCTGTGGGTGAGAGCAGAGCGGCTCAGCTTTCTCCTTGTTAAAGAGGAGACATTTAACAAGGAGCTGTGATGCCAGTGGCTGACAGCGACATGGTAGTGGAAAACAGCCACGGGTTATACGAGGGGAAAACCCCAAACAATGCCGGGAGTGAGAGCATCCTCCCGGCCTCCCTATGCAGTCCTGCAGCGGACATCCTCAAGAACTTTTACCACACCAAGCGGGTCGGGAACTATCTTATTGGGAGGAAGCTGGGAGAAGGATCGTTCGCCAAAGTTCGAGAGGGTCTACATGCCTTGACAGGGGAAAAGGTAAGCTGACTTCTTAACTCAAAAAGATCAAATCTAACTGTTTTTGTTAGAATTATTGTTGCACTAAAATTGTATTTTTTGGCATATTTTAATGTCTGTTTCTTATCACTTTGCATCTTGAATGGATACACCTAATTTAGTCTACTTCTTCTGATAGAGTTTCATTTAAAAGGTAACTTTTAAAGTGCACTTTAAAGAAAGTTAAACGAGTATTTGGATTTTTAAGCCTGTATTCTAACATGCAGCCTTAATGTCACGTAGCATTCACAAATGATTTTATATTCCATTTTACTAACAGTCAGCTGGTATTTGGTCACGCCTGTTTAGGGCTACATTTTTTACTACTGCATGCCAAGCACAAAGAAAAGAAACGAACTCTATCAAACGCATTAGTAATAGGTTTCACTGATTTATCATTGCTTACTGATTATTTAGAAAAAATGATCCACCTTGTTTGCCTTGAGAACATTTAATAAACTCATGCGGCACCACCAGCTGTTGAATGCGCAGCAGGGTTTGCTTTCTTGCCAAGCTCCAGTGACAATATTTACTTTCAGTGTGTTAGAGAGAGCCAGAGAATGCTGCATGGCTTTGCCCAACATGTGCTGGTTGGATGGATGGCTGTGCGCAATGTGGCTTTGTCTGCTGCTGCTGCTACTGCTGGTGAGCTCACCACTGTGGGCGCACAACCCCTGTGATAGGGACAGAGAAGAAAATTGTTCGGCCTATGGGAGAGCAGAGCTGCTACTTGCATATGAAATCATGTCCTTGATAAATGGGCTCCAGCCTCATTATGATTCTGCAAGCACAGGGGCTTTGAAGTGGACCACCATTGGCCACTGGTTTTCTTTGTCTCTCCAAGCTTTTTGAGGAGCAGCTAAACCATTTGCATATTGGGAAAACAATCCCTTTTCATATGTATCCATACATGTAAACCCATTTGTGATCATGTGTCTCATGGAATCACTGAGATTCACATGCATGTTAATGATTTGCTCGTCTTGCCTCCCTCCCACACTGTTGCCGTGAGGAGAAAAGAAAAGCACCTCTCCTTTCTCTTACTCTGCTTCCCCTTACTCTCTTTGTTGAGGATGATGCAAACCCTGGCAATCACATAACCAAACACAGCATAGACTCTGCCGCTCTTTACACTCTCTCTCTCTTTTTTTTAATGGGATGCAGGGTCCAACAAGCACTGAAAGGGAAGGAGGGAGGGGGGCATTGGGTTTATTTAAGTAAAAGGGTAGTCATGAGGAAAGGAAATGCAGGAGGACTCCCAGGGCCTTTTTTTAGCATCACTCGAAAGTCAGTGTGGAGGTGAGGATAAGGAAGAGTGTGTACGCAGGGGGTATGAAAGTAAAGGGAGGCCAGAGCGGCGCTGTCTTGGTCAGAGGGCTTGGGAGGTCATATACACGTGTTTTGATGTCTGTAACCCACTTTCCCCACTGTCCTCCCCCACCACCCCCCTTTTTCTGTCTGGCCAAATAAAAAAGAAATTAAAAAATCCACACCTTTATTTATCTAAGAAAATTGGCAAAATCTTTCCATTGAATATTTACTGCAGTGATTGATATTTTTCAACTGCAACAAGATCTTTAACCCAAACTGCTGCAGTGAGAAGATTCTCACTTCTGAAACAAGTGAACCGTGGAACTATGGGAAAAAGTCATCAGACTAACCCTGTTCCAGAAACAGGGATCCATATGCATTGGTCACCACAGAGTCCAGACCTGAATGTCTGTGATGTGATGAAGAAGACTTTACACACATGTGCAGTCTGACTCTCCCATAATTAATACAAGACCTTGGCCAATAATTGATGCAAGTTTGAATGGAAATAAATGTGACATTGCATAAGCTT
>JAPTYQ010000007.1:20883986-20896525 GCA_029814465.1 Ostorhinchus cyanosoma
TGCTGCTCATCGGTGACCAGAGGCTCTCTCGCTGGTGCCCCCTGGCCTTTCTAAAGGGAACAAAGTCAAAGTGTGCATTAATAAGTGAAGGCTGTTAAAAAGCAACTAAAATTACTAAAGAAAGGCCAAAAATTCTCCTGACAACAGAACTCTAACCTTCTGTATTTTGACCACCAGCTTTGTCTTTTCATTTTTGCCGATGTAGTCCTGCAGTTTCTTCCCTCTCTGCATCTCTTTGGCAGCCCACCATAGCTGGCACTGGTCCTCAGTGATCACCTGCAGGGATGCCTGAAGTAAGAAGACAGATGGCACATGAATGCATGGTGACAGTGAGAGAACATCAAGGAGAAAATAAAAGAAGTCAACTTAACCTTGAAAAATATGGAATTATTTAAGCAGCTTGTTAATTTAAGAAAATATGAAACCTTAAGTGTTTTACCTGTGTTCCTGATAGGTCCTCCCTGTCCTCCAGCTCCATCCTGACGGGGTCATGAGGAGGCAGACCCATTGGATATACGATCATAACTGCACCCCTTAGCTGGTCTTGGGCTTCTTTTATCATCTCCATTGTGAGACAAACATTAGCTTGTACTTGACTCTGCAACATCAAGAGAAAGACAGGCTGCATAAATATTTAAGACCTTACCAAAAAAACAAAAGCACTTAACATTTATGCTCATACTCACCTTTGAGATGACTGCTTTTGCTTCATCCACTGTTTTCATCAGGACTTCTTTCATTTTATCATTTGGAGCTGGTATAAGATAGAGACAGATGTCTTTGTGAGGATCTATATCTGTGTGTTATCTACTGTGCAAATCCAAACTTCAGATACTGTTGAAGACGACCCAGCTGGATTATAGTGTTGCAATTATTCTTACTTTATCAACACTACGTAGATGTTTGAGGGGTAAGTATGCAACAGACAAAGGGTCAGTCTTACCTTGTCCGTTCCTCCGTCCGATTTTGTCCTTCCTAAATACTGCTCCTCCACTGGGTATGCACTTATCCTCCCATTCATCTTTAAGTTTCAGCTCCAGAACCTGCTCCTCTGTCAGCCCCTGCATGTTGACTGGCAGTGTGATTCCATGTTCTGCCAGGTCTGAGATCTCTGTGGGAACATGGATGAGCAAATTAGGTCTGGAAATATTTTTAAGCTCATTTTGAAAGAGTAGAAAGAGATTTTTTTTGTGGATTTAAGGAGTATCACCATTTAATGTTTATAACTTACACAAGCAGGAATAGAAAAGTGCATTTACTACATGCAATACATTTCAGTAACAGTTTCTACCTGAGACATTAACTATGAATGGAGCTAGAGAGCTTTTCAATTCCACACAATGTGTCCAGGCAGAGGATCATTTTCACCTGAACATATTCTGTCCACTTTGAGTCTCGCATTGTAAATAGCTGCAATTTGCTGGATCACAGTCCCCAGAGACGCGTCCACTGTGGTGTTGAACACAAACTGGCTTTCATCTCCACGTTTCACATGAAGCTGCACCATCCTGCCAAGTGGGTTAGTTCACCGGCACTTCAGCGTTAGCTACCAGAAAGACAGACGGTTAGGAGCGAAAAGACCAAACGTATATTTAATAAAAGAAAGGAAATCTGTAACAACAAGTCCCGAAAGACAAAAAGCCGTCTGGATAGTGTGAGCCAACAGTGTAACCATGGCAACAGTAGTATTCGCCTCTAGAAAACACGACTGCTAGCTTTTAGCTAGCTAACAAATGTGTGTGTTTTCATGTAATTCCTAGTTTATAACTCACTTAAGTTAATCTTTATGTAGTACAATTATTAGTAAATACCTTTGTAGTGCAGCGACTGTAAAATACGGTTCATTTACTGTTTACAAAGTACCCATGCTTTATTTAATACCAATAATGTTACTAGCTCATCATTGGAAACTCAGACCAGCTTCTTCTTCATGTGAATTTTAATAACACTCTAGACTAACAAATATACCAGTGCTGCCCTCTAGAGGTGAACGTATTTATATACAGGAAAGATAAGGATGTGTTACTGATAAATAAATGTAACTTTTTTTATTTTAATTTTTTACCCTTTTAGAGAGCATTTATCATCTGGAAATATAACTAATAATATAAACAGGTCTGTTTGGTATCATTAATTTCACTGGCCTACAAAGAAAAAATGCCTCCAGAATAAAAGCATTTGATTTTACCAAGATTCAGTCAATAATAAAGAAAAAATAAGTAAAATAAAATACTGGTTGGTTGTAGTTTCCACAAAAATAGTCTTGGGTCAAAATATGAACTTCTAAGAATTAATGAAAGAATGAGTAGGAATTTCCATCTCAGACCTACCAGATCTACTTCAAAACAGTCTGTACATTACAAAACATTCACTTTTCAGATTATTACTAGTGGTAGACTTCACAGTGGGCATCTGATGTCAATTCAACATCAATATGACAATTTTATATCAGGTTTGATGTCATATTGATGTTGAATTGACTTCAGATGCCCACTGGGTTATAAATCCATCATATAAATCAACATAAACTAATGACAATTCATCAAAAAATATTAATTTAGTTTTCCAATTCATCTTATTAGAGTATGTAAGATTTAGCACATTTAATCTCAGATTATTTTTTTAAATAAATAAATAGTAAAGCAGTGTTTCAGGCCTTGTTACTGTCCATTGTGGTTCACATGAATGCCCTCCAGGGACAACGAAATGGAACAGAGCCATTAATGTTCCCATCAACACCTGTGCTTCACCTGCTTTTACACAGGTGTTGTGAATAAGGTTTACAGCGGGGCATACAACTCTGTCTGAACTGCAAGATATCAAGTCTAGTTTGTTGTAGATGCATAATAACTTCAGTAACAAAAAGCAACATGACAATAACATAAAGATAATTTAACTCTATATAATCCTGTTTGCAATGTCCAGTCAAAAGAAAACAAAAGTCAGTATCCAGGTCAACTTACATTTATTTTGCATACATACAACATAAATTGCTTCACACATAAATGTGCAATCAGCTGTGCACTTAAAATAGGGAACCTTGGATATTAACATGAATCGCAGCTTCATGTTTTCACTTTGATACGTACAGAATATGTTCAACAACACAGACTCTTATTTACTATGGATTATAGTCATAAAAAGGGACACCAACCTCACAAAAGGAGCAATTTGTTTCCTATAAAATCTCATCTTGAACATGACATGACACGAAGCGCTGGCTAGTCACCTACTGTTAATGCAGATACTGTACCTACTGCACACATTTGGATAACACAATTAATGCATTTTAGAGATGACACTGACTTTGACATGTAAGCGAAGGCAACATTAACACACCTGCTTACATGGCTACTGCTTTTTAGTGCAGTGAATGAAGAGTATTATTTACTTGTACTTATTTTACAAGGTGTTTAAATAAAGCGCAGAAGCATCATTTAGCTGGTCCTTTCTCAGGTCCGATGTTTTATCCTCCGTGAACCATCAAAATGTTTTTAAGACAAGACTTTTCAGGCTGTTAACGTTTTAAGATAGGAAGAAAACACCTGATTAGACTACAACAGTGGGTGTGTTGTAGGGAGGATTGTAACGTCACTGATCCTTTTGTGAAACTATTGCTCATCATCGCTGTCAAACGGCGTCGTCAACACTGACGCTGACTTTTAAAACTTAACAGCAGTGAATTAGGTAAAAAAAAAAAATACTGACACGTCACCTCTGAGGTCACCACAGACAAACCTTACGAACCGTCACAAACTCAGCAAAGGTTCAGTAATGACTACTTTTAACAAGAGGAAAGAGTTTTATAAGTTATGCGTCACAGGTGGATCTGCAAACGCTTTCAGGAGGTTGAAACCCAACACTCTACAACTCAAATCACACTGTTTGGAATGTGGGCCAAGAACACAACACATCGTCAACTGGAAAATGTCCACTCGTGAAAGGTTTAAGTCAGAATTAGCCCGTTCTTCAGTCAAAACAGTAAAGAAATACTCTCCAACTAGTGTTGCTACAGCGATATTCTCTCTCATACTGTGGGTGCTCTTGAGGAAAGTCCTTTGTTGTTTAGTACTGTTAATATTTTTGCATACAGTGACACCACTCTGCAGCCCCTCTGGTGAACTGGGGAGCAGAAATACACTGTTACAGCCCCGAGTGAGTGAATACAGTGGTTGTTATTTCAGATCCTGTAAGCAAATACACGAGAAGACTTCCTGAGGGGGAAAAAAGTCCACTCTGCTATTACGCTGCCAACTCTGCACACACACTCACATCCAACCACAAACACAATCACATACGACAACAGACGATATGCACCTCAAACACAGCACGTTACTTGTTACCACAGTATTAACAATAGATCTAAGTTTCCCAGAAATTAAAAATGTTTGTTGGAAGTAACGAAAGTAAAAAAAAAAAAAGTTGTAATGTGAGCATGTACTAAGTGACATGTCCACAGACCCAGATGCCACAATCTTGGTATTTAACAGAAGTATGCACACATTCACACACAAACCACATTCTCTGATTTGAGTACAATAGTATCATATGATGCTTTGGATAAATCAAAAAGGATCAAAATACTACAGAGGTTGAACAAGTTAGCCCTCTCATCTGTTCAGTCCACAGGCTCTCACTTCTGTCACTCCATCTACAAGAATCAAACCAAGAGAGCACATACAGAATTTCAGTGCATTTCAGTTACATTGTGCAAACCACTGATACGGTCATCACAAACACACACGTACACACATTTAGCGAGTAGTTTCCATTTTGAAAACGTACATTTATACATAATCACTATGTATAGTTTTTGATATAGAGCTACAAAATATAGCTAGCTAAGCGTAACAGCCCACAGACAGAGAACGATGACTGAACAGAGAGAAGAAATTAACGACTGCCAAGTGAGATGGTGTTAGAGCATCAGTCCAGCAGCGGTGACGTTTGACCGACTTTGAGAGACTCGTACTGCTGTTCACACTGTGGCATCGGCAAGGAGGCAAAGACAAAACCCAGCGCAACATAAAGTACATTCATGGTAAAAGCAAGCCTGCCTACAATATGACTTTTCAAAGTGAACCCTTTCAGTCACAAAAAACAACAATAAAAAAAAATCAATGCCGAGTCAAAGCAATCAGATTGCTGCAGAAAGCAGCAATTCTAAGAGTAAATATATAACCTGCAGTGCATAGCCTTCTACCACATTAAACCTGACAAAATCCAGAAAGAAGAATATTGCCCTCCACTCGAAGAATTCCTCTGTATGTGTGACGTACAGATCAGTCAAAATGATAGATATGACCCGCGAATGTAATGTTGATTAAAGTGAAACCTTGGATGCAGTGCTGCACGGCCACACAGACATATTTTATATTGCACATGTGGTTACACACATGATTTGTGCGTATAATATTTATATATATATATATATATATACTTTATATAATTATATACTGTAGACACAGGCACATGTTTGCTGCCAAACAAAAGACAAACATTAGAATGAGTCATATTAAAATAAATGCTGATATCAGAGAATGAGCGTTCATCTCTTTTGTAAAGTTACACACATTTGGGCTCATACATGTCTCATGTTACGGCTGGATATAGAAATCCTGTCCTGTAACTCCGTGGGTGATCTATACTTCTTAAATACTGTCTCTTTTGTACATACACACACACATATACACATTTATCATAGATCTATACACATCTGGATATGCCCTTTACATACTGAGGGTGATCCTATCTCTCTGTTGACTCCCTAGAGAAGAAGCAGCTGTCACTGGTACCATCTGGGAGCTTTGGGTTATTGGCTGCAGTCCTAGTGGGGATAGGTGGAGGAAGGGTAGGGAATACTGAAGAAGCTGGGGATAACCAGTCGAGCTCTGAATTAAGGACAGAATGAGAAGGCTGAGTCTGGGTTTGGGGCATTAGGGTGTTTGAAGGGAAGACAGGGGTCTGCAGTGTCTTGGTTGATTGGGGAAATTCCAAATCATCATCGAAAGTAACCCACTGCTTGTTTGGCTTCCCTCCTGGGGGAGGCTGCTGGCGACGAGGTGCGAGAGCAGGTGGAATAGAAGAGGGCGGTGCCAGAGGTAAGGCAGGGACACGAGATGGGTCAGAGGCAGGTGGAAACAATGGAGCAGGTGTAGGATTCAGAGTAAGTGATGGTCCAAACAGGGACGTGGCTGTTTGGAGTTGGGTGGTGGGTGCAGCTGCAGCGGCTGGAGCTGGAGCTGGGGTGGGAACGAGTGGCTGGGTCAGAGCTGACATGGTCCTCTGAAGGTTAGCTGCAGGAGCCTGATGCTGGACGCTGAAGTCTGGAGTGAGCGAGCGCCGCTGTTGATGCTGCTGCGCGAGTGGACCGGTGAAGGGATTGGTGCTACTGGGTCGCACAGGAAGCGGGTCAGCCGGGAAGGGCCCCGGGGAGGCACGCAGCGTCTCCTGAGAGCGGCTACGTGAAGGAACTGGAGGAGGAGGGAGCAGGGACGAAGCTAATGGTGACGGCGTGGACAGAGAGGACGACGAAGAGGAGGAGTCAAGTCCCAGCAGGTCTGACAGAGCGGAGGACTGGAGAGAGAAGGATGATGGGAGAGTGCTGGTGGAAAAACCAGATGCAGGAACGGTGGGAGGAGCACGCAGAGAAGAGCCTCTGGTCAGGGACTGGGTGTTGTGCCAGGTGGATGAAGAAGAGGAGTGGAAGTCAGATGTGAGACTGTCGAAGGGGTCGGGCTTCCATTGTGCTTCTCTTTGGATTCCATTTAGTCCATTTGTCTAAAGAGGAAAAAAAGTGAAAATGCCATTGAAGTATCACAACAAATAAAGGAGTAAAACTGTCTGACTAGATCATTAGCTAACTAATGGGTCATATGTATTAACTATGACTCAGACTGAAGATGAAAGATACCCTGTGGAGTTTCATTACAGATAAAAAGCTAGATCAACAGTTATTATTATTTTTAAAAAACCTTTTTAAAAGCATAACTCATCACTCTGGGGCTGATGCTCTGGATGTGAATACAGAATGTTTGCTGGTCTTTGTTCACAGCATCTTTATGCTTTTAACACTTCTCATGTGACTTTTCAAGGTAGTTATTTGAGCATTTTGCTGCACAAGATACAGGATGCTTTAAAGTAGTTATTTTCAAAATGCAATCAGTTGTTAATACATATACAAATACTATTTAAGACATTTGAGGGCCTCAAATTCAGCTGAATGGTTTTTAGACTTCTTACAGTCTCACAGAAACCCTGTTTTGTCTTTCTCATAAAGTACTGACAACACTTTTTCCTTCATTTAATAAATATCTTCAATCTCCGGGCTAAATAACTATTTGCTAACATAGTGCACAGCTTGATGCACAAGCTTAGAACTTTCCAACTTGTATGTCTATCTTCCATCCATGTAACTTTCTTGTCTTATTCTGGATGTGTAATGAGGTCATGTGTGCTAAACATTTCTATTTTTGCCTTTTATAATATCATCCACGGTTATGTGTTTATACATATCAACACAGAGCACAAGATAGAGACCAAGTTTTCCCACTCTAGTGGTCATGACCTCCACAGGGTATGTTTAATATTACTTACTAAATGTAAATATTTAAAACCACATACTGTAGTCATTTATTACACTGACTACTGCTGAAAATAGGTGTATGTTTCATTGTACACAATCACTATTGCTAATACATACAAGCAAAATAATGTCAAATAAATTATGGGGTCGTTACATATGAGCTCACTTGAACAAGAGTGAGCAAATATGAAAGGACCAATGAGGGAGGCGGCAAGAAAGACCATGTAGGTCATTATGGTGTGATGTGTTGACCAACAAAAATAACTGTCCAGAGAACCTAACACAAAACAACACATGGCCTTGAGGTGAACTAAAACTTCTAAGTTAAAATAATTCAGGAGGAGATGATAAAGGCAGAAAAGTAAATGATGAAATGAGAGAGAAGGGGTGGAGATTATTGGGTGTATGAATGAGAGGGAATAATATCAGAGCAGAGGGCTGTTGTGCTATGGAGGATGAGACAAAGAGGGGGTTTAATATCAAGTACCTGTCACCCTGAGGGCTTCTCCAGCTTGTGAGAGAGAGACAAATGTATCAGCGAGACAAAAGCAGGAAGAAAGAGACACTAAGCTCATCAGATGTGAGATAAAGGAGCAGAAAGAGACTGTTTTCCTCTCGTCACAGTCTCTACCTCCCAAAAACATTTGCATAAAATATACTGTTTAAAAAGCAGATGCTGAGCAAGAATCTTTAAAATATTACTTAGGAAAGTTTGAGCTCGATTACATTAATGTTCTTTCAGTTCATTTAACCACAGTAGCACTCACCTGAGCAGCTGGAGCCGTTTCAGATTTGGCAGCATCAGGTGGCAGAGCGTGAGATGAGCGTGATCGTGGTGGGGGTTTAGGGGAGGCTAGAGCTTGTGGGGGCCCAGGAGGAGCAGCGGCACCAGCAGCAGGGGGAGGTCCTGCTTTAGGAGCTGCTGCTTGCTGTGGCTGAAGGGGAGCTGGAAGGGTGGGCTGCATTGGTGGTGGTAGCTGAGCAGAAGGTGCAGGAGGTTGAGGTTGCATGGGGGGCTGCATGGGAGATGCTGCCTGTGGCCTCACTGGAGGAGTAGGCCCAGTGGGACCTGGTAAGGAGGGTGGAGGACCTGAAGGAGGTGGCCCAGATGAAGGGGGGCCTGTAGGAGGAGGACCTAAACAAGAAAAAAAAAAAAAAAAGCTACTGATTACATTCAATTTCATATTTAATTTTGCGACCTCTCAGTTGTGGGTGTGAGATCTCCCCTGGACTCCCATTACAAGCCAAACCAAACCATGACATCTTGGTTGAATGTAAAGAGGAGTCCAAATAAAAATGGAAAAGGAAAACCACTATAGTAGTACATACCATGAAGATAGGGGAAAGTTTAAAAAAAACCCAACTATGACAAGAATAGAATTCAAAAGACATAAAAATACAGAAATCCATCATATATTTACAGAGAAGCAATGAGAGGACAATAAAGGAAATCCAAATGAAATTCTAGAAACTGTAGTAATGCATTTGTTCATCACTGTTTCAAGTTATTCATTGTTTTTGCAAAACGGTAACCTTAAACCAAGACGAACTAGAGCAAATGCACACAAGGTAACAAAAACATGAACTTGGGTCAAGTAAGTTTCAGGTGTGAAAGGCCCTAAGAATGTAACCGCCTGCCTAATCACATTTTCTCACCCAGAGGCAGGTCAGATGGTTTAGCCTGGGGAGCTGGCACAGGCCGTGGGGCTCCAGGATGAGTGTCTTGAATGGGCCGAGGGGCCCCAGGATGCACCTCAGGGATTGGCCTGGGGGCTCCGGGGTGAGAGGGAGGTGGTGGGCGAGACTGAGGGGGCATACTAATCACCCCCGCCCGGGGAGGAATATTCTAGAGGATCAAGAAAGCAGAGAATGGTCACCATTGTCAACAGAGAAATAATCGAGATGGATTAAGAGTAATGCAAGGGCAGAGAAACGGAGACTCACAGGTCTGGCAACACCTCCAGGTCCAGGAGCTCCTGCAGCAGTTTGACCTCTACCTGTAAGAGATATGACACATAAGAAACAGTAATAAAAAGGGATGTAAACCTGATTTAATAACTCTTAGTTAAATATAAGGGGAAGCAGGAGTGCCGAGGGACATTGGAATTTCAGGGTCAAAAAAACATAAAGGATAACTTTTAATCACCCTGAATTTGATTGTAAACCCACATGGACCCGTAACAGACAATTTCCCTTTGGCTGACTTCATTATTAATGATGACCCGGCCATTCCTGAGCTGCAGAGGGTCTGGAAGAGAGGCAGGCCTTGTTCTGTGAGATCCAACGGCTTACCACACAGCTCCAAGCACACCTTTTTCTTTCACTATTCTCTTGCAGAGACTCTCTGTGAGCCTGTGAACATGTTCCCACGCGCCTTAGATGTCTGCTTCTGTGTAATACTTCACTGTACAGTCACCAAACGTAAGTCAAGCCTGCTAACCACACACACCCTTACTGCGACAGAGGGATTCAGCTAACCACACACACACCATACAAATAGGTCAGGTGAAGACAGGCCAAGTCACCGATAGGCAATACAGCCAAATCCCATCCTGCACCCTGAGACAGGCTTATTTTGTGCCAGTCCATAAACACATAACACATGATCACAGCAGATGGGGAAGGGTAATCTCAGCCCCCTTTCACTTCCATATAAGTCCAAAACAAAAATGGGCTTTCATGGGAAACACACAAAACCTGCACAGTGAGAAAACCAACACAGTGCACGGGTAAATTATTGCTCAAGGGGTGGGGGCTACTTCATGCTTTGTGGCACTCACCTGCTGCAGTATCTGGCCGAGGAAGAGCGGGGCTTTTTGGTCCTTTGCAGCACAAAGGAAACCAAACCACGTTATTGTTATGTGCAAAGTACAACACTGGCCACAAGAAGCAGGCGCTCCCACTGACAACACTTCACAAAAAGCACTAGAATAGCGTGTAATAATGCAGCAGAGAAGTGAAGTCTGAGTTGCTGTGAGCCTGAGTGTTTTCCTCCTTGAAAAGGATTTCCCCACTAATCACGAGGGATTACCGAAGTCAAACTGACTTAAAGACCAGCGTGGACTAAAAGGATTTTCCTTTAATACACATTACTCCCTAATTAATTAAACAATAGAATTTGGCACCCTCCTGGGCAACATAATGAACTTCAGGCTTTCCCATTCATTATTCTGTAAAATTACATAACTCAAAGTATAGCTGTATGCTGAGCTTAAATGTCTTCTTTTTTTATTAACACTGACACTTCTGGGACTAAGTGATGGTAATGTCTTTTCCCTGTCTGAAATTCCCACCAGATTATATTAATTGTTAGATGATAAATGGACACCACCCCTTCATTCCTTTAGCCTTTCTGTTGTAAGTCAAACAAAGTCAACAAAATAGGCCACCCGTGATTGGTCAGAATTTTACAAAGCAGTCATGAAATTAACAAGATATATATTTCACAAATACACACATTCTAAACTGAGATAATCAGGAAACTGTCAACAATACACCATCAATGTCAGAACAAGCATTGATGACTAAATGCAAGGCTACAGGGATCAGACACTTGTAAAACACACTTCCTGGCAGTTACCTTCACTGCCTCTCCTACCCAACAGCGGGCTGGGACATTCACCATAGTCTTAAAGTCAAAAGGGGGAAACATTTTCAAAATCAAGTTCAAAGTCACTTCCAAAAAGAGCATTAATACCTCACTTTATTCCAAATGTTACTGATAAATTCAAACAACTTCAGAGAAAAATATCAGTGACAGTCATAAACAGTACTGTAAATCAATTTTTTGTCCTGTAGACTTAAGATTACCACCAAATAAACACAAGAAACAAAACTACAACATTATGAGAAGTGGCACAAATAACCATGAAAAATTAGTGTTTTGGGATCAACTTTTACCTACAGCAACCGCTCATCACCTCTAGTCATAAACAAAGCTAGTAATATAGCATAATTAAGGCTCCCAATCCTCCTCTTATCATCTTAAGACTGTATTAAACTTGTATTGGTGAAGAGTTCAGTCTTAAGAATGTGTCTTGTAATGACTACAGCCTGCTTTTCAACAGTAATCTATATTAGCATAAAGGACAGTGCAGATCATTTTGTTTAGCATTGAAATGGATTCTAGCAGGCAACACTAACGAATGCAAAAATTACATTCCTCTGCAAATCGCAAGGTTTCAGCAATATAAGCACACAAGCACACCCAAAAACCACCCATCACTTTACCTCCAGTGTCCTTTCTAACAGGCAGAGGGCTCATGCCTCCTTCAGAGGAATGAGAAAAGCAGTGGGATAAAGGTGACAATGTTAACACCATATCACATATGACCTGCCCATCTGCTTTAGTGTCTCAGGGCTGATACTGTACCTGAAGGTGGTGGTGGGCGTTGAGGAGGTGCTGGCCGCGCTGGAGGGGCATTGGGACGAGGCGGAGGTGGGCGTTTGGGCTCCATAAATTGAGATGTGGGGGCACCAGGCTGGAAGTCAACAGGAGGTCCTGCAAGACCAGAGGTGCAATAGTTACAGTTACAGGTAAAGTATGTAGTATTTCTTTCTTTTGGTTATAAACAATTTTTTCAAACCTGACTATTCTACTTCGTGAAAGAGACACAGAGAGTGGTAGTCAAGGGAGCAACAGACTAAAAGGAAGAGCGAGTGACCATGGCAGGAAAAGAGCAATGAAACAGAAAAACAAAACCTTATTTTCTTTCCATTTTTGTTCCAGCAGTTATGCTCTAAAACACACACACACCTGCCCACTCTGTTGCATAACTCTAAAGGAATGTTGTACACTCTTCATTTTTCTGTGTCCAACTGACATGTATGTGTGTCTTTTGCCCAAAGTATGTTTTCCAGACAGAACTATAGCACATTATGGGCAGTGCATGGAGTTAAAAGAGCAACATGAACTGGGCAGTGTTTCTGTTGGTAAGATTTTATCGTGGTGCTG
>JAPTYQ010000007.1:20901562-20912928 GCA_029814465.1 Ostorhinchus cyanosoma
TTCAACAATGTTATTTTTCATGATACTATCAGAGCCAGCTGGGTAAAGAAAAAGTATGTCCTTTTGCACAAAAGTCAATAGCTCTGGTATGCTGTGAGTTGATGAAGACAGGTGAGTTATCTCAGTCTGGAATTTAGCACACATACCTGGCACTGACAATGTTTCCGGCATTCAGTTCAACCATTTCCTCAAAACCAATTGCAAAGATATCTATAGGGTTGGCTTTGCTGTCTGTAAGAGGGAAAAACACACACTGTTCACAGGTACAGAAAATAAAACTTTAGCTTATATCCTAAGATTTATCTTTTGTTAAAGTTTACCGATTAAACTACAGTGTAGTACAGACTTAGTATCAACTCAGGGTTGTTTCAGCTGCTGGTAGGTGGGTAGCTGCATGAATAAGCAAGTGAATATTTCTATCTTTAGAGGATAGGAATATTTCTTACTCACTCAGTATGAACACAAACCTGATCAACTTCATTAGCTGTCTTATGCCATTCAATTTCCAAAAACACACTTAGTACAGATAAATTACAAATGTATCAGTACAGTACAGTACAGATGAATCATAAATCATGACATACCCTGAAACTCAGGATGTCCCGCCTTCTTTGGAGCATCCAACAGCCAATCATTGAGCGTCTGGTTGCGAAAGGCGATGCTACGAAACTGTTTACCCCCATTGACATTCCAGGTGCCAACACACACGCGAATCTGCTTGGGCTTTGTGTATTTCTGGTAGCTTTGACACATTCCCAGCAATACTCTAGGGGATGCTGCAGTAGAGGAAAATAAGATTACAATGTAAACTGGTTGAGCATGCATGACTGAGGGAAATGTAGGATACAGAGAACAGAGTCAATGAGGGAACACCTAAGTAGAACAGATGGCAACAAATGTCCTAAAACATATAGGAAACTAAAGAGAAAAATCCTCACTAGGGTACAGATAACATTTAATCAACCTTGGTAATGGTTCATCTTTAGTGTGTAAAACTATATTTGTTGCAGGTTTCAGTGATTTCTTTGCTTTAATCACTATTGCTGGAGTGAGATGACATGCAAAAGAAGATCAAACCACTACCAATGCTGAATAATAAATACACAAATGAATGAAAAAACAAAAACGAGCAGCGAACACGCATGATATAACAACAATATGACAGGGGATGACCAGAATCCTCCACTGGGTGATTTCTAACAGTTACTGTACCTGATTGTAAGACCGGCTCAGTGACTAAGATTGTAGGCAAGAGCAGCGGGGAGAGAAGGGAGAGAAGGGCGGGTTAACCAGTGTTTCAGCAGATAATGCTAGCAGAGCAGTCAGACAGCTTTAATCTCACTGGGGCAGAGAGCTGACACATAGGATTACACATCCTACTTGAGGCAGAGCAGACAAACTGCTATGCTCTGCATTGTAGCTTCTGATTAATCAAGCTACAATTTAAAAATATATATAAATATGCACCTGAAATATGAAAAGAGGTTTTTATCAGAAGTATCCATGGAGTAAATAATTACCGTAAAGACTGGAAGTGGTGAGCAAAGCCCGAGCTTTGTCTGCCAGATCGCTGTTGAGTGTGGAGCCCAGTCTGAGGATGTCTATGGCCTCCTGCTTGGAACTGTCAAAGAAGTTGTTCTGGATGGTTCTAGTCACAGAACGAGCTCCGTCTTTCAGCTTTCCCGCCTAAAATACAGTCACATCAATAAAAAAATTACAAACTAAAAAACATTTATGATACCCTGAATAAAAAGAACCTGTATGCTTCCCGCCCCAACCATGGGAAAGAATAAAGGAAAGGAGCTTCAAAGATCCAAGAAGAATAGATGTTGGAAATAAGTGAGGGATCAAAAGCCAGTCAAAGTTTCATGACTGATGTGTGGTGTGGTGTCATTTGTTGCAGCAAGTTAAATTTGATTGAATATCAATGAAGACAACAGTGGTTTCCTTGAAAATTTAGGCAATGATTTGGCATAATGGAAAGTTGTACTCAACGACATGGCACCAATGATTCATTTTTACTTGATATTTCTGTGGAGCAGGAGGGAAATCTCAATTTCGTATTCACAGGTAGTCAGGTTAACATTGGATTCACCAGGCTTCTTCGAGGGGAATAAAATTTGCTTTAATGAAGAGTTCCCACCTACTCCATCCTGTATCATGATCAGGACTGAACCCAGAGACACTGAAATCAATATCGCACCAGATATAGACCCACAGCTCAACAATGACACCAACGGGGGGCATTTTCACTTACCACACAGGTAGAGAAGTCCAGAGGACAGCAGAAAGAAATAGCACACAGGGGTTAAGAAACTGAAGCACACAGTCCTGAACACACAGGTGATCATCTAGTCATGCAGAGCTCTGTCAGCACATGCACAGTTACCTGTTACATTTTAATTGTCATTTTCCTTTAAAGACTTTTAGCTTTTTGTGCAGTGAACAATTTCCTGCATTTTGTATGAAGATTTATGTTTTTACATACTACTTAACACTTAATCATTGTTATATGCATTTTGTGCTCTGAGCATGCTCAAAATTAGAAAACAGGGCATATCGTTGAACTGTGTAGGGCTGGGTAATCATTTAAGTAAAACTGTGAACAATATATGACAATTCAGAGAATAAATTTGCCTTTTATCGCCAATGAGTAGATCCTCAGTTGTGACCCCCACTTCTACACAAAAAAATTCCTTACAGGCATGTGTTAGAAATTTTAAATAAAAATGTATATAAAGGCAGCTGCTGGGTTAATTCTTAATGTATCCCTAATAATAAACCATATTAAATGTCTCCTTGTACAATTTTCAGCATTATTTCTTTTTCATACCCAAGCTAAATTTGTATTATAATTAAAAGATCCCTGACTGAATAAATACTGAATCTAAATGAAAAATCGAATCAAAGTGAGACCTTGTGAACAACAACAGAACCAATTACGGAAGTCAGTGGTGCTCTATCCCACAATTCAGCATTACAGGCAGCTTTAAATACACATTAAAGTGTAAACATTTTGCTTTGTGCCACTGTGAAATGTTTATTTAGTGTGGCTGTATTGTGTACCTTGGCCTTGCCGTCCAGTGCACCGGTGCCTGCATAGATCTTACTAACGGAGTCTCCATTCTGAGACCACATGGTCCTGAAAACCTCCTGAAATCTGGCCACCAGCTGTGGTTTTTCAGTCAGACCCATTTCCTCGAGCTGCTTTGACAGCATCTAAGGGGAAGAGGAATAAAAAGACAGACAGAAGGAACAGACTAAGACAGAGTAAACACATATTTTGTCATAAAACAAAGCAGACTGTATAGTATCGAACCTCAAGGGCAAAGAAGGCCTGAACACTGTTGGTTCTATCCAGACAGTCCAGACAGTTGGTCCTGATGGTCCCACTTTGAGTCCTAAATGAATGAGTCACAATGTTAGGCAAAAATGAGAGTAACTGTGTCTCTCTTCTTGCCTTGAGCTACACATTAGTAACATTTCTCACCTGGTAATACCGGTCTCTCCCGAGTAGTAAAAGAAGCCACAGTCCTCTGTGAATTTGCTGAGCTGAGGTTTTAGGACACTGTGAAGTTTGTCTGCTTTGCCCCCTTTTACATTTTGATGGTAGTCAAAGTTCACCATCTTCACGGATGATGCATGCTCTGATGCCTTCAGATGACTCTGAGAGTGACAGAGAAAAGGAGAGGGTTTATTTTTCAACAACTAAACCTACATGCAAACCTCAATAAGTGAAAAATCATTCCACTGACTATATCAAAGTATGAGTTTTCTATTATCAATTCACACGAGTACTCCAAGTCTCAGGAAATATTTGTCTATATAATTATAAAGACTATTTCCAGATTTGTAACTACTTTAACAACAAATTGTGTTTTATAAGCTAGGTTTGACGTAACGGGTTGAAAGAACAAACATTCAAAGGGCTGTAATTTTTTCCGCTAGACAGATGAATTGCTGCTAACCTAATGGACAACCTTTTGTACATCTTCATTGTTGGGAAGGAATGTGCAGCAAACAAGATACAGAGCTCTAAACAGCACTGTGGCCTTCTGACCGCTATTACAGAAGGAAATGTGGCCTGTGTCACAGCGCTGCCAATCTACCCACTCAAAGAATTCTTAAATACTGCTAGTGTGTGGGTTTGCACTCACAGGGAATAAAAGAAGCAGCTGTTTTGGTACATGATATATGCAGTCATTGCATTCTGTATCGGTCAGTCTTTTTGATAAAAGATTAAACATATTTCTTCAGTGTCAGTATTAGAGGACAGGAAGTGGTTACTCTCACCTGAAATGCTTTGCTGAGCATGTGTTCTCCTTCTTTACTCCCAAGAAGGTTGATGATCACCTGTTTCCCATACAGCCTCCGCAGAGCAGTGAAATGTCTAGAAAAAAACATACAAAGTTGTAAGAAAACAGAAAATTGGATACATATTACTATAACAGTGTTCTTGTTTCCTACCAACCACTTCAGGAATGTCAACAGAGGAATGTCTAAAGTTGAGTAATTTTCACAGGCACTAACATGTTTTAGTAACCAAGTGAATCTAAGTCACTACAAAAATGAACATCTATGTTTGTTCTTTGTTGAACAGTCTGAAACTAACAGTCTGCAGATGTCTGAGGGAGATGTAATTTTTTTTATATGTTTTTGAATGATTTTAAACAGCTTTTAATATAACACAATAAAAATAATGTTTTTCAATTGTGTTTAAGTTTTTCTTGTGCAAAAAATGCATATAACTGTAAATCCACCATAAATGGAAAAAATTTGATTAAAATTTTGTTTTGACTCAGTTATTATTCTTATTTATTTGTTTTGTCATTATACCAAATGCAACTTAAAGGTTGTATTTTTCTGCTATTTTTAAAGTCCTATGAAGATCAAGGAACCAATACTGCCTTAATGCTTGGAAGTTGGTAAACATGACCGCTCTGAGACTGAAATGGCAGCTACAAAGAGATAAGGATGGGACCAGTTATGGCGTTATCAAGGTGTGGCACAGAGATTAGGGTCATCTTTCCTCCAGGAGGCCTGGTTTTAGGTCTCAGCGACACCCCACTGAAGCCATCAAGTCTTTAAACAAAAAAACACAATCCTTACCAATTCTAAAATGGTGCTAGTCTGCTGAGGGAGACACAAGTGTGTATCATTATATTATCAGTTTAAAAGTTAAGGCTGCTGCTGAGCGACATGGCAAAAAACCTCATATCTCAATCATTGTTACTGTTTGTGTTAATAGAAAAGACAGTGACCAAATACACAATCAAATGTGTATTTTAATGGTCTAAACATGGTTAATGCACACATTGTATTTCATTAATGTTGCTAATTAAGATGTGTAATAATATTTAAGGATTATAGTATAATTTAAGTTTTAGCATCTTATTATTACATCATTACATATTGAATGTATGAGTTTGGTATCTAAAGTCTTTATTTACAGCTTCCTTTTTGAGAATAGCTAACTTATATGTCATTGTTTCTGGTTTAACAGATATAAGTCTGACAGTGTTTGTACGATGTGTCCTGCTGGGGTAAAGATGTGCTGTTCCTGTTCTATTGTGCTGGTGTTGAATAAAGATAAAGTGTTCAAACAAAACTCAGAGTGACTGGATAATGCAACCAGCCAGGAAATCAGGGTCACACTAGTAAATATCAGAAGCGTCTTTTAGTGTTCAGATGTATTTCACTAACTCTCTGCCATCCATCTGGAACAAATCACACCCGTACTGTTCTGTTTCCACTGGCTGCCTGTTGATTTTAGAATCAAATTTTAAATTATACTCTTTTGAAATCTCTGCATGGACGTGCACCTTCCTCTTTAACCGAAATGCTAAGTTTGCACACTCCAGTCAGGGCACTAAGGTCTGCGGACCAGTTGCTTCTGGATTGTCCCAAGTCCAGACTGAAGACCAGAGGGCACAGGGCTTTTTCAGTTGCTGGTCCTTATCTGTGGAACTCTCTCCCTCTGAACATTAGAGCTGCTACCACTGTTGAGAGTTTCAAATCACTACTTAAAACTCACTTTTTTGCGCTGGCTTTTAATAGGAGCTGAGATTGGCATTTTAATTATCGTAGAGTTTTTATATTATTGCCTTTAATGTTTATATTTATGGTTTTAATATTTTCAATGCATGAACTATGTGTTAGTATTGTTTTATTTTACTTTTTGCCTTTTACTTTTATTCTGTTGCATGATTATGTACAGCACTTTGGGGCAGTAGTGTCTGTTTTGAAGTGTGCTATATAAATAAACTCTCCAAACTGAAATGGCTGCTGTTTGAGGTGGTGAAATAAATTAGATGACATGTTGCTGTGGTTGCAATTTTCTCGTGGTAAAATTTGCACAACAATGTGCTTGGAGGAAGATGGTCAAAGAAAGGAACAAGTTACAAAAAGCCATGTGCGCCTTTTTTTAGGAACTAAAGTGCCATTTTTGTCTGTTGTTGACTCAAGTTTCATGAAAGAGGTGAAAGGTTTTACAAAATGTGTCCGAGTTTGCACACACCAATAAGAAATGGAGGACAAAAAAAGTTTGTTGTTCCGCAGCACCATTCTCCACTGTTCAAACTGGTCACTTTAAAACATGACATAGATAGTATGAAATAAAACGTATACTGAATATAACAAATACTGTATCTCAAAATTATTGATATCCCACCCAGTCCTAGTTAAGTTCTTACAAGAATTAAGGGAATAAAATCAAATTAGAATAGATTTCATTTTGACCTGTAATGTGCTCATTCATGGGCTTGAAAAAACCCCATGAGAATTGAAACTGTTGCAGTTCTTTGGGGAAAAAAACTCAAAATGTAAATTATGATGTGCTCACTTGTGGATATATATGGATGGCTTTACTTTGGTAGGTCAGATAGGGCTTCAGTAGCCTTGTCTGATTTGGTAATTCATCATAGTTTTATTTGTGGCTTTCGTACAGCTTAACTACTTACATTGTTTAATATTATGTCTTTACAAAAAGTTCAAATTCACATAAAAAAAAAGTTCATTTTAAAAAGTGCATAAAAAATGAAGATTTACAATTTGTAAAAAAAAAAAAAAAATGTAATGCATGATTAAATTTAAGAGCAAATTTAGAGTTACTGAGAGATCCATTCTGTTCTCTGCAATAAACTCCAGGGCCACACTTTAATTAACATTTATTCTTTCAAGAGTCAGGATTTTTTTTTTTTTACCATGTGTCCCAAGCAGTGACTCAGCAGAGGCACATCATTATAATGTCAAGTCCTAAGAGAAGTGGTAATCTGTGTCAGGCGAGTTGAAATCAAGACGACATACATGTTTACACACTCCAAAGATTATTTTAATTACCTTTCAAATGCTGGTGCATTTGCCTCAAATCCTCTAGAAAGTTTGACACGATGAGAGCCGACCTATAGGGTACAGACAGCCAGAGAAGACAAAGAAGATGCAGATCACAGTATCCCTTGGAACAAAATAAATGGAACAAAACCATAACACATATTGCAGATGGCCAGGAAACCTGGTGAAGAATGGATTTAGGACAGAACTTCAGGACAAAGTTTGAACTGTGGAAATAAGACCTTTATAGTGGCAAACAATGGCGCAGGACAAATTTCAACACAGGGAGAGCGAAGGAAGATTTGGTCGTACAGACAACACTGAGCAGCTGAGAAACCTTAATTTGAGGTCTTTACAATGTCTTCTGGTCATTTATAATTACTTTCCTTCTGTGTCTCACTATTTCTCCTCCCTTCTTTTATTCTGACAGAACAATGAATCACTATAAACCCACAGGAGCTTCACAGAGAAATAAAGAATGGCATGAGAGCAGCTAACACAGGATCAGCAAGACAAGATTCAACTTGTTCCCTGGTTCATTTCTCCCTTTGGATACAGATTTTCCCAGTTTCATTAATCTTCTTATCCTCCTGTAGTAGGATTTAAATGCAATAAAAGAATGCCTTGTCCTATTCTATTTGCATGTCACTCTGTACATTCCACAACACACACATTCCTGTACTAACAGAGTCACTCACTAACACCCTACTGCTCTGCTCTGGAGATGATAATGGAGTCCCCAGAGTGCAAATCAACCATCACCTTCCTTGTCCCTTTTGTCCTTGTAGGGTCTTTCTCCTCCTTTCTAACAACTCCAGTTTTTCCACATAGTCTCTCCCCTTTCTTTGACTCATTTCTTTGAGTGTGTCTATGATCAGATGTTAGCAGGCCTGTGTTTGGCAAGACTAGACATTTTGCACCGAGCTACTGCCATTTTGTCACTCGTTCCTCTCCCTACTGTTGCAGGTCTATGCAATGCATAATTAATAACTTCCTGAGATGGCATCTGACAGGACTCAGGTTACAGGAGCATACCTAAGACCAAAACCTCCTTACAATCACCTCCTCCAAGTTAACCTATTTTACCTTCAACAAAACTTAAACGTCAATAGTCTTTGCCTATACTTCACTATAACAGTGAAAAACAGAGATAAGTGCTGCCATGCTGGATTTCTGTAATTAAGACTTTGATAAATATTTATAAAGAAAACAATATGACAAATGTGAGATGTGATCACTTCCAGCTAATATGTTTTCCGACTGATGCTACATTTACACAACTAACCATAAAAATGAAGACAAATATGTCATCAACCAAGAATCTAAGAGCTAATTAACAAACATAGTGAAACCCTACAACTTAACTGACTTCCCTGTGGTATTTCATAATACTACACTACAATGTCACTCAGAAACTATAAACAAATATATTCACTAACGCTGCACTGCTATGTAATTCCTCTTCTGGACAAAACTGCTGCTACCCTGCTCAGGGAATAGTTTAGAGAGTATGGTGAGGAGAAAGGAAGCCTACAAAGCCACAACTGGTTGAAGGGGCTAACAGCTAAAGCAATGCTTTAAAGCAGGAGGACTACAATTTTGCCTGAAAACAACCCCAGTCCCACCATCCTATGTTTGGAGTAAACCAAAGTACAGGTGACTTGATATGTTCTTGGTTCCTTTGACGCTTAAACATCTCAGTCTGCCATATTTATCAATTAATAGCCATCCAGTAGCCTAAGCTGCATCAGACCAAGTGAGTGACAAGTGGTTGGGGGGGTGTTTTCAGACCAGGCTCTCACCTGACCAAAGATGTCTGGGAGCTGAGGAAAACAGAAAAATGCCCTTTACCAACTGCTATAACTATAAATAATGTCCCCCACATCTGATTCAATCCACCAGTCTGTGCAATGTCAGGACAAGGACAGGAAAATCCCAGTAACATTATTTATGGTGTTGCATTCAAGGGCGGCCCTAATTCCAGCTGTAAATTTCCGGGATACTGGGATGAGAATTGTAACAGCAATATACATAGATGGAAAGCTTTGTGGTTGACCTTTGACATTGCACAGACAGTCCTATCTACAGTAAGATAGCACCAATACCAGCAGAGCCAAAAAGAGAAAAGCACATTTGGAGAATTGAAATTGATTATACCAGATGGGGGTTCTCATCCAGTCCACTAGGGTGCCGATTCTCATTCAGTTGCAACAAAACACCCTTAATAGACTTTTTCTAAACACAGCACGGACAAAATATGTTAAAATAGACTAGATATTTGACATCCTGTGTATGTACCTTGAGAATATGCATGTACACTATTTAGAATTTTATATTTTGTAAGAGATAAGCTAGAATAAAATTGCTCATTTTCAATTGCCAAACCTTCACATGGATATTGAGGAGACTAACTACAGTGTTTTAGGAGTTTCTTTATTTTCTATACAAACACTGAAATTCATAAAGTACATCATCAAATGAACACTCTACCTGACCATTCATTTCAGGGAGAGTTTACTTTCATTACCTGAATTCCTGGCTGTTCCCAGAAAAGTGGAATGGACCCACGGATTTGTATGAAGGACGAGACTTTATCATCCAGGAAAATAACCTGTTAGAGGAAAGAAAAAATGCTTTTTTTAGCTCATTAGAAATACACAAGTATTCCTGAAAACTGTGTATTCAACAAATGAAAGAATCTAAATGGGGTGGACGATGCAAAAACATAATGAAAACCAAAGGGAACTGACAAATGTTTGTTCCTCTCTGAGTGAAAGGGAGGGAAAACACCTCTAGTAGTGTATAACTGACCTCTGGTCAGAACACAAAAAAAGGAGAATCACAGAAGCAGTGTGGAGAGGCATTCACTGACTTCCGCTGCGATTTTCAGTGAGACCGTAAATTGCAGTGTTGTTGATGCTGGTGTTATATTATAATTGTAGTAATTCTAGCTAGCATTCACAGGGTAGCTTTATGAAATAATAAAGACTGTCAGAATGCATTTGCATGTTTTGACATGGAAATGTTTGGCTTCTAAATTCAACAAAGTTCACAACAAAATGATGTATGGTGATCAGATTAACAGCCTTTACATAAACAGAAGTAGCCAAGTTCATACAGGCAGATTTGCATGTGTGCAGTATGCAAAGATGTTATAAGCATATCACAGGTTTTTGCAAGACTGCCTACAGCTTTGTTCTTGTGGGGATATGACTGCTTATCAAACAAATCTCATGCATTTGCTGTATCAAACATTTTTCAAACACCAACTTATACAGAGACCGTGAATCAAAATGCATAAAACTCTCAGATATTAGATTCACCTGTTCAGTTTCCACGAAGTTGGCCACTTGCCCGTCATCATTTGTTCCCCTGACGTTGAATCGTGTGCCGGCTCTTTCTGAGCTGAGGCGGGAAAAGATGCAAGCCTTGGCCTGTTTGTGGCCTGCGTAGATGGTCCTGATCTCAACTCCACCACACATCAGCCTGAGCAACCAGTCATCACAGTTTACTCCGTAGTGTTTCAGGTGCAGGTGCAGTGATTGGTTCCTATTGGTTCATAAACATGTTAAACAGCAGATGCAGAGAGTCAGTGGGCACATGACAACTCACACCTTGTTTCCAAATCACAAGTCACAATTTTATCCCAAATGGGAGAGCATGCAGATTGCAGATCCTATACTTAATTTTAATATATAATACTCCAAATATTTAGAAAACCACAGGTGGAATTTTGAGCTCAACTGGCTAGTAATTCAATTTAAAAAAATGTGATTTTTAATTCATTCTGATGAACAGAAAACACATTTAAATTCTGATTATATACTTGTATAAACTTGAATAGGATGACTACAACCGAGGCAACCAAATGTGTACGTATGGCCTGCCAATAGTGATGAATATTAACATATAGAAAGAATATCACTGAGGAACACTTGTTTTTAGACATTATTTTCTATCTGCTTGATCAAAGACTTCGTAATCGTCACACTCAACAGCTAATTAGTCCATCACAAAAAGTGTTAGATGCAGACTTT
>JAPTYQ010000007.1:20927208-20942387 GCA_029814465.1 Ostorhinchus cyanosoma
TGTATGTATATGCATGTGTGTAGGTGTGCATGTATAAATATGAGTTAGTTGTAGACTGACTACCTCCTTGTGGTGTATTTATTTCATTTTATTGTCTCATATATATATTTTTTCCCCTTTTTTTTAATTTATAGATGTATGTGGAGTTTTTTTTTTTTTTTTTTAACAGAATGTGTTTTTTCTGTTATCTTTTATCCGACTCCCTGAACGACCACACAAGTGTTCCTATGGGTACATGTATGCACAGATGACAGGTAAAAAAATTTTCCCTCTTGTATTTGTTCTCAATTTCTGCATTGGCACTTTCAATATGGCTGTAAAGCACTTTGGGCATCATTGGTTGTTGTAAATGTGCTATAGAAACACATTTGACCATAACCATGACCATATTCAGTGTCTATTTCTTCACTACTGTCCCCAGTGAGTCCAGCTTCTATCCAAACATTCAGCCATCTTTCTTTATCAAGCATCTTGCTTTCATTTTGTTGCATACAGCTGCACACTCACTGCCGCTGAAAGGTTCAATGGGTAAAATCTTAGTGCCGATGTCAAACAACCTGAGCTTGACAACAAACCAACACTGTCCTTTCGATTCACCACATCCATGTCCAGGAACCAGTCCATCTTGTCCAGATGCACATCAACCCCACCTCAATGTTGGCTGGCTGAAGGGAGGGCTTTACACTTTTGAAGGATAATTACATTGATATTCACATCGTGGTTGAATGCAGGATGGTGTTTTATATTGTCTCCCCTCTGAGTCCAACATAACTGGTATTTAAGGCTTAAAGACTGTGAATGTAATTCTTGCTGAGCAGTATTCTTGGAAGCTAGAGCCTTAAGAATGGCAACCCCCCACGTTTCTAACACAGTGGCAAATAAAAGGTCACTGGTTAAAAATCAATACTCTCCGTTCATGTGGTTCTGCTTCAGTGCATCAGACTAATCAGCCTCCCTAGACTGGATGAAACCTCAGGATCTGATTTTCAGAACAATGGAAAGAAGGAGGCAGAACTAACAAGTGATACGGCATATCTTCCTCATTTCAGAATCCACAATTTTAAATGATAAAAACAGGAATTTCCCTTTAACACTATTATTGTAATCATCTTAGCCACAGTTTCATCACAATCATCCTCATCTTCTTTAAAACCAATGAGCAGAGATTCTTCTCCCGTCTTTAAATCTAAAATCTTTTTCCTCTGGTTTCACTTTTCCTTGTAAAGATTTTACTGCATCTTCGGGTATATTAACAGCACCGTGTGTCTTAAGTGGGTTCACAATAATTGCATTTGGTCGGGGCGTGCTCTTAAACACACGCAGACACATGCACACAAACTAAGTCAGTGAGGTATCTCTGGTCAAATCAGAAGCTCTCTAGTTTCACTCTAACATTACAGGAACCACAGAGCCAGTAAAACTCCTCTTTTGCCACACTGGCAAAAAGTAAGCCAGCGCTCTGTGGAGTGATGTGAGAGCACACAGTCACATCTGTGTTTATCAGCTTTTCTCTGACCCAGCCCATGCCTCTGTTCTATCCACTGAGCTCATTTTTATAGCCTACTCTTGGCAATATCTGGTTTTTGCTGGTCTATTAATAGGAATTTTCATTTTATTTCGCATTAGCACGATTTCCGCAGAACACACAAGCATCAAGTTTGTGATTATGGCTTTGGATTTCAGATACTCAAAAGAGGAATTCAGTATTAAACTACTACCATTCAAATATTCCTAAATTCTGACTATTATATCATAAAATTACTGATACGTTTACTCTTTAAAGGTAGGGTAGGAGATCCTGAAAAAATAGTGTGAGGAGACTACATTTTGAAAAGACACAATTCAAAAGTCCAAACCCCTTTCTTCAGACTTCCCTGTGAAGCCACGCCTCCAGAATACTGGATTGGACTCACAGAGGGGGGAGGGACAAATGGCAGTTGAATTTGATAGACATATCACCGTTCAATCATTTCGATGGGCTGGTTAAAATCATTGGATGGTGCCTTTTCAGTCCTGTCGGTTCTGAAGGTTACTAAATTTTTTTATTTTTGTCTTAGAGCATTTAATTAATTGGTAGTAATTAGGGTGTGAAGGGTATTTTAAACAATATAGTAAAAATGCTTCAGGAAAACATCTCCTACCCTACCTTTAAGTGTCAGAAGTAGCTGGTTATGTTGATTAATTTGAATCCCATGCAAATCCTACAACAGTGTTTATGCAAGTCACTACTTTATTGTTGCAACTTTTCTATCTTGAATGTATTAAACATAAAGAGCATGTTGCTGTAGCTAAAGTATTTGTAGTTTTGAGCATTTCTAGAAATGCTTGAACCACTGTTATGGTTAAGTTTTTTGTCAAGGTTTCCACAACAAACAAACTCTGGCAAGAGATTATATGTCGCAGACCCTTTAGGCATTATTGTTTTGCTTTCATTTGTCAAAGCGAGCAAATCCCTCCGTGGTGTCAAATGATACATCTGGACCATGTTTTGAGGAGATCGGTTGTTTTAGATGGACTGCATTTTGTCTGTCAGCACTCTGCCAAGAACCCAAACATAAGGGAGGAAGTTCCTTTATCAGATATGGTATAGTTGTAGATATTAGTTTTTTGGGGGGTTGGAATAAAGATGTTTCAGGGGTTATTACGGTGTATTTATTGTCAGTGCTTTCCCAAGGGGCTCCACCCACTTCCTTTCCAACAACAGGAGAAAGCTCGGAGGGGAACTATGAGCCGGAGTGGGACCACCGAAATGTCCTTGAGCCCTTCTTTGTTCTGACTGTCATCTGGTTCTGACAGAAGCCTCCTGGAGTTTGTTCAGCCTCATAGCAGGGGTATTAGCAGAGGCATATTGGCTTCCTAAAGCACAGAAAGTCTATCCCAAGGGCTGTCCTGCCCTTATCTTCTCTTCAAAGGTCTTCTCTGCCAGCTGTTGAGACTTAATTGTGTCTACTGGAACACATCTAACATCTGTCCCGTGTCTGTCTGTGATTGATGGCAGACGTGTGAGTTATGTCAGCAATATTACAAACGCATATGACCAGGAAGTGTGTGTATGTGCAGCACATGAGAAGACATATGCAACTAGACACAATTCTTCAAATCAAGCTCTTATTTTGACATTCTGGGATTCTTTCAGAGCCTTTTTTTTTTTTGGTAGGTTGCTGTGGTCAATTATGCGAACATGAGCAGCTGCCAGTTTTTGGAGTTCCAATTTAAGCAAGAATAAAAGCCATGACCCTCAAATTTCTAATTATTGCAGTTTAATTGAATTGTTGTAGTTGCCCAAACAAAGCGGTAACCCTAAACCTAACCTTTAATTAAACTGTTAAGGTTGCCTAATCAACATTTCCCCACAGTTATTTTTACTGTTGAAATACAATCACAGTCTGACCCTTCACAATTCTCTGTCCCAGCTATTCTCACTCCTATAACCAATATGGGATGTTCTCAGTTTTTGTTATGAGACGGTGATGTAACTTATGTTTATGTTCTTTTGGAAGTAATTTTATTCAGTACTAACTCACCAACACACACAAAGGACACAATTAAAAGAGGAATTAAGAACAATAAACAATTTGACATTGAGATATTGCAGACCTTCACCCCATATGTTACAAAAAAAAAAAAATCCTCAACTCTTGGCGAATTTAGAAATGAAATAAAAATACACTAACAGTTCTGTATTGTCTGGCAGATAAACAGACACTGATGTTGTATATACTGTCATGCAGCATGTGTGTGATTTTTTTTTTTCAAGCAAAATCTGCCTTTTACAAAAACACCTAAAAATGCCCCAATGGTGAATATATATACATATATATATATATATATATGAAAAGTCCAATATATATAAACCATCTTTGTGAGGGTCTTAGATATGGTACAGAACTGCTTTGTGAAAAGTTTAAAAAAAAGTTCTTAGTCATAGACAAAAAGACTCGATTGCAATTCTAATGTAGATGAACAGAATAATAACTACTCTTTTACAGTAGTTAAATTAAATCAGAAAAAAAGAAAACAATGAAATGTCACTTAAGTGTTTACTTTTTATTCACTTCTGAGTCTTTTAAGGACCATAACACATTGCCAGGGGACAGTGAGTGTTAAGGTGCATCACTTTATTTCATCTTCAGTGCAAGAATGACGACTAAAAACACAGTCTGGTCAGTTTAACATCAACACACACACATACACATACACTCACACGCACACACAACTGTCTTCGTTTGTATTGTAATTTTACCAGCATCGCTTGCCATAGCTCACTGTTTGGACTTGCTTCTTGGCAAAAATAAACACAGATCTGTTGCTGTAAACCAAAAACTGACCTGAAATAACCTAAAACATCATTTATCTTTTTGCAGCCATAACAGTTCAGCCACTCCCTCCTCCTGCGAGCCTCACAGAGTCACCATCTCAATCTTTCTGTTATAGTGCTGCAGCTTGATGTATATACAGGATTCAGTTTGTCTAGATGATGCCAAGCTAAACAGATGACAGCTGGCGTTCAATTGGGAGGAAACCTCTGGTCAAATACCAATCTGTGTCAGTCTTCTGCTCTAGCTGTGGCCGAAGCCCTTTAGGAATAGTCTTATAGACAACAGACACATACATGCAGAATCGCATACAAATCAGACTGGACACAGATTTACGGTGTTTCATGCACATGCTTCACCCTTCAGTCTAATGGCCTTGACTGTTTGGTCGAAGGTGCTTTTGACTTTCCTGCACCTGGAAATGTACAAACTCTGCCAAGATGTTTCCTGGATTTCAGCTGTAACGATCCAACTGCCACACCAGGGGGTGGAATAAATGCTTTAAGCTGAACAATTTAATCCTTTTCTTCAAACATTCTTACTGATAAAACAGGAATGACCCACAGTGCAAAACCCCTGAATTATGATCTTAAATAAAGCCAAATCCCACTAAATGTTTGCAGTCTTACCTTTTTTAGCCTAAATGTCTTCATTTTGAAAAATCATTTGGGGTTTCCATCAATTATTATGAAATATTTGTTCCTGAAAATATCCTGGATACTTGTCAGGTTTAGATTGTACATATGTTGCCATTTTAAAAAGTGAACTTATGTGACCCAAATTACCCAGCAGTGCATGCATTCTATCAGTACCAGATGCGGATTTGTGATCGAGCTTGCTTGCTGCTGACTGTGATATTTAGCGGTGATGCAGATAGGGATGTTTAGCCCAGGTTTAACCTCATTGATTATCCCTTTATCATCCTGACCCACATATATTGTTTGGAGCTGCCCTATTGAAAAAGTAGACACCCTAAGGGACTGTAAAAAGCTGAATTTAGACATTACAGAAATAAATGATCATTTTTATTTATTTTTTTTTATTTTTTTTTAAAGATGATAACAGAAGTAGACAGAGACACTAAAAAGTTTTCCATGTGAAACCCTGACCGGTGCTTTTAATCATTAGATCTGATTATTGAGCCAAACTCTCCATAAAGGAAGGAAAGGTCATTTTAGCTGCGATATAAAAGAAAAGCAATATACGCCATTCGTTTTTCCACTCCTACTGCTGAACAATGGTTATGGTTTCCTAAAATCAGCATTCTTGATCTGTCCAAAAAAACCAGAGAAGTTTTTGGAGCCAAGTACCTTCTGGTCCCCAAGTCAGCCCTACAAAGCGACCACAACGCTATTGTTCTTCAAGATTTATGGACAATATGTCATTGACAGACGACTGAAATATTTCCTTCCACTTACTGACTGAGTCTGGGGTTGACCTCTCAAACTGGGCTCAACAAGCCTTGACTAATTAGCCAAAATTCCTGTAAAAATGCATTGTTTTCAGCAAATGCGTGTTTTAAGCAAAGTACACGTTAAACTCTACCCGACCTGCACGAATAACACAGTTTAACAACACTTTTCAGACCTGATTCTAGGACAGTAGGCTCAGACTTTGTAAAAACTTACCCTGACCAATCACTGTTTTGACACAGTTTTAAGGGTGAGTTATCTCATGGTAGGTGTGTGGATCTCTTTATGTGTGTTTATACGGTGGTTTCTTGAGCAGACATGACCTTTGGGTTACTCTAGGGAGTAAGTTTAGCAGGCAGCCAGAGTTTACACAGTAGTCAGAGCTTTGATGAGGTCTGTTGCTGCCCTCTGTATATAAAAAATAGCCCCATGCTAAAAAGCCAGGCACTGACCCTGCTCCAAGCACACATCCTAAACACAGATTTTGTAAATTACAGCCTATGCACAGACCTCCTTTAAAAGGCTAACACTCTCTGATGCACTTTAATGGAAAGCAGACCACATGCCTACACGCATACTGTATGTATACATGCAGTGGACTCGGGTCTCCTGAGGTCAGCAGTGTTGTTATAGGATGTCCTGTTGATGTCACTTGAAGGATGAGGATGGCGTTAATGGGGAACACACAGCTGGAGCTCCTTAGGGTGACTCTTTGATCCGTATGTTTGTGGGCAATGCCGAAGGTGCACTTTAATATCTCTCAATCAGTGTAATCCTTTAATTTAATATCACAGGCAAACTGGGAACTTGAAAATTCAAACAACACACGTGAAAAAAATGACTTATTTATTATCAAACGTTTGTGGTTTTTAAGCTGCTGTGTGCAAACCTTGAAGTAAAATGAGAGGAAACCAAGAGAATAATCACAGACTCAAATTGTTCCAAATACCTGGCTTAACCCAAAGGAGATTTTTTTTTTAAGATAAGACGGCCTTGATCCTCGGAGAAAGAAAGCTTTTCTTTTCTGGCTTTGCTTCCCGCTGCTCGCTCTAATAATTCCCGTTCAGACTTCAAATGTTGGAACCTAGAGAACAGCAAAACCAAAACCTTGTGCTCACTCTGATCATATTCATTTAATTGTGTTGTAAATATCGGTAAAGCTATGCACTGGAGTCATTGAAAACGCAGCACTCCTGCTATCTCCATGTGGAGGTTGTTGTATCTGGAACAGGAATTTGGTTACAGAGGATGAGACTTTCCAGACCCCTTTGGTCCTGCACAAAATGAAATGATATAATTAGGTGAAGGAGAAAGAAGAAACAGATACAAAGTCTGTTGACGCAAACTCGTCCATGGACTAGTGTGCTCAAACTATTATATAAACAAAATTTGATCATTGATCTTGAGGTTGTGGAGACTTGTTTTATATCGTAATAGCAGATTGAGGTTCAGTGAGTGATAGTCAGATTTATCAATTACTGAGGATCACAGGATTTCATTTGTGCGTACGTGGACAGTTTTGCAGCCACACAAACATTCTGACTATCTCACAGCAATGGGAACTTACTGCAAGTGTATCTCACAACTCTGACCACATTTTCCATAAACGTCTTTCTTTTGCGTCGATGGTTTTCTTTGTTTGACAGTGATTCTTTGCTTTGCCGACTAAGATAAAGGCAGATGTCACCAGGGGTCTCTTAAAATCCCCCCCCATTTGTCACAATATGCAACTTTTTCTCTGTTCGCACTGTAGGAGCTGAAGCCTCATCTTAATTTAAATCATAAAAACGACCCATGTGGTGAATTCTGACATGGAACACAATTTGAGAAATTGGTTTAAACAATGCTCAATTCTCAGTCGCAGTCCTTTTTTTTCTGTTGACAGAAATATAAAGGCATTTTTACTTTTGACCCCACGATGATTTGTTGATGTTAAAATGCTACACTTGGCACCGTGTTAAAGCTCCTGAGTGCAACTTATTTGTCATCACTCATGACTGACTGTGCCTTCTTTTTAGTTCCACTGCATAGAATTAGAGTGGCGCAGAGATGAAGGAAAAAAGGGAGAAAAACAAGACTTTGTAGAGGGTAAGTGGGGTCATGAGTTAGGTAATGTTGAGGAGGGAGGGGTGTGTCCAGGAGAATGGGGCCAGACAGCCAGAGAGGACAAGAATCTGAGGATGATACTGTCACTAAAATGAAAACCACCTGTGAATTAAAATGACTGAGGCAACCAAATCTTCCCCGTAGCCTGGGACTGATCACAGTGTCCTCGGGGTGGGGGTTATATTCGCTCTACAGAATGAGCTCCAAATTAAACTCTCTCACACTAACAGACAGACACACTGCAGGAATGAACTACTTTACTGAAACGAAGCTGCTGTATATTAAGCGTAACATGCACACATGCAAAATACAGGCAAACCTGCACGCACAGGCAAATAAAAAGCCATGTTGGTATATTTTGGATATAGCCCTTAAGGTTTTCTGGACCCTTTCTTCACTTGCCTATTATCAAGTATGATCTGAAATCCACTTGCTTGTTCCCCCCCTTCAATATACTTTTTTTTTTTTTTTTTTTTGAGTCGCCCTCAGAGAACCACCACATCAGAAGACAAACAGGCCTTAAGCATTAGACAGAAATGAACAATGCTGGCATGTTCAACAGTGTGACAGATGGACAAAATGAAAGAAAGAACACGACTACCCACAAGCCATATGAGGGGTCTCGTAAAAATCACAACCCCTTACTGGCTTTATTGGGCAGCAATCATCACGGCGGCTCCATGAAAGCATAGATCCCTGATAAATCTTCATAGAGAAATGTTGCTTTCAGTTTTTTGGATTATTCAAACCAATAATGCAATGAAATGTTATTGCATGATTCAATTAGTAAGAACAAGAAGTCCTGTGTTCAGAGATTTTTATGGACCCATGAGCACCTGGAACATGCTGTGAAGTGCCTCTGGAGTCATCAAAGCTGTAGCAGTGTGTGTGTGTGTGTGGATCTAATGGCGTACAAATGAGAAGGCCTGTTAGGCTTCTTCTCACACCTCCAACCCCACATGGCCGCCATATTTCCCCTCACCCACACTCATACAGGCATTAAAAAAAAGTGCTTGCTTTGCACAGTAAAGTCATAACTATCAAAGACTTCCACTTCTCCGACTCTTTCCTGTCTTTGTTGTGGAACCCACCCCGGTACTCTAAGATGTGGGGGAAATTAACCAGTTGCATTGCAGGTGAGTGTGTAGCTGCTCAGCCTGAAAAGTGATTAGAGGCCTGGTCGCTTGCTGCAAAATTAGATAAAGCAGACAGAAAAAACACCCAGTAATCACCTTAAGTGATGGCATGTGGTCAAAATCAATACCACATAACTTCACACATAACCAAAACGAATGGAGACGTGAGAAGAAAGAAAGAGTGTGAATGATGCTTTCAGTTCCAGTTTCTGTTCCAAACATGCACAAATGAGAACCCATGAAAAGAAAGTGATGTCTCGCTATGTGATTTATTTATTTAGTTATATTTTGGTGTGAAAGCTAATCATCAAATATGAGCGAATCAAAACATGGGTGCATCCTCATTTAGTGACTATTCCAACACTGACCCAGTTCCTGCTGAGCTGAATCATTACATGCTGATGTTTTCCCCTCAATTATTTACGCGACTATCACTGATAGTGCCAGAGCAGATTCCTTCTTTTTTTTTGCATGATACACATGCCATCATGCCATCTGTATACAGACTTCTAGAGTTTACCAGAACGCTGGATCTTTTGTCTTATAAACAAGCTCTGACACGGGGTGGTTATATAAGGGTGAGAGAAAAATAGCTTAATATATCCATCATGCTGTAGAAATTCATTGTAACTTAGAAAAAATTCCATGCAAAGTAGAAAAAGATGCATGTCTTCTTCAATTGTTTTTGTTGAAACATTACGCTGAAGTTATGCTGAAGTTGTGACAAGGACTATATTTTGTAGCTGTGGTGGATAGGAAGCATCTGACAGGAGATGTAGCAATGTCAAGGAATGCATGTTGAGGTTTTCAGCTCAGATTTTTCTGTTTGTGTGTGAGAGCATGTTTTCATAGTTTATTCCCCTCCCTGATGCTCTGAGTGATGGTCCACATGTTAACTATATATTCCTGTGGTGTATCTATGCATATGTGGGTGAGCACATACAGCATGAATACCAATCTCTCATCAAACTGACAGTTGATGGAAGCCACATTTAATAAATGTCACTCAGTGTAGACATTCTGACAGAGTTTTCATAATTTTATTCATTAAAGAAACTAATTGCTGGGTTGGACTGACTTCCATGACAGTCATGACCACAAACTCTGCAATGAATTCAACTTTGAGAAGACTTTGGGTACATTTATGGGTCTATGATGCATATGTGTGCCTGACGGAGCATAAACATTTAACTGCGTCAGCTTGTCATTACATTCGACTGATTAATAGTCAATGAAGAAGAAGTCATCAGTTAAGCGTCCACAAATGAGGTGATTATGTGCGAGGGTAAAGTCGAAAAGTCCTCTTTGCTCTGCTTGTGTTTCTCCCACGTTAACATCCACTCGCTTTCTACCGAAGGCTTTTAATAATCACTCGCCGTAGCACACAAATACACACCCGCACAGCTGCCACCACTCTTCGACCGTCATGTCTAATCTTAATCTAACTCTGTTTATTATTCCTTACAAGCAACTTCCACCCTCTCCATGGAAACGCTCACTATCCCTGGCAATTTGCTGTCTAATCCATAGTCCAATTGTACCAGAATAGCCCAGTGTACGGTGATTACAGAGCTCAGAAATCAGTGGTCACTGTGATGTGGACAGCCGGTGGGTATCCTAAACGGTGCAGCAGATTTTCTGGTTGTGGTTATAAACACACACACCACCTTGCTTTTCCATTTAGGGTTATCTATGTATGCAGAGAATGATGGGAAATACAGTGACCGCTCTGTCCCCATGTACGCCTGCATGGTTTACACCGCTGACTCTATGGGGATGATGGAGTGCACGTGTATGGTGGATTTGAGTGTGTGAGAATGAAATCTGCAAGAGTTGAATATCAAGAGTCTAATTCATGGAAAATTTGAGAATAAAACGGTGGAAAACCTGTTAAAGATGAACTGTACCTCTGTGCCGCAACCTCAATATCCCCAAATCCCTTCACTTCACACCCGACACCCTTCGCCGACATAAAGCAGACACCACAAAGGGATATTTCAGCAGAGAGCATTAATCAGTGCCTTCAAGGCAAACTCAGGGAGAAAAACAACAAATAGGTTAAGAGAGAGTGTCAAATCGGTAAAGACTTTTTGAGCAAGACAAAATAAAACAGCAGAGGGGTGCCAGGTGGTGTTACCAAATGTCAGGACCCTTGAGCATCCACGTTTGCAAATCTGTCTGACTTCTACTGACTACGAAAAGCAGAGAGCAGGCAAAAATGAAGTCATGATGATGTCAACCTTGTGTTCAAAGGTGCCTGGCAGCTCACTGTCTGCCTGATAGGCACCATCATTACAGTACAGGGACCCTGGGAAATGAAGTCTGCCTCATTAGGTTTCATGGAAAGGATGAAGAAATAGGTGGATTGCGACCAAAGCACTTAAAATAAACAAAACATAGTAATTTTCTCACAAAATAAGCATCCGGGTGGATCCCACACACACAAAAGGAAGTTCAGATCTCACGTTTTGAATTAAAATGAATCAGTGGAATGTCTAAGGAAAATTAGCATGTTTGACTTGGTGTTGCATACTATCAGTGTTAACTATTTAGCACCGTATGACGCTAGGCACAAATAATGTTAAGGTTGCATCCTCTATAGTGTATCTATGGTAGTAGCATGTATTGTATTGACATTCATAGATATTTGACAAATGAAAGTAAAACCTATCTTGGACAAAACTGATCAAAATGCTGTCCTGCAACTCTGTCGGAGTGATCTTTTAAGATGCGTAATATCTTGCATTTGCTGACCTGTGTAACCTTATGCATTATGTTGTAATCTTCGTTGTCAGTATTGGCTTCATTACGTGTTCACTTATTTAAAAGAAATACCATAAAAATAAGAATTGTTGCAAAAATATTAAATTACTGCAGAACACACCCTAATTATTTTCCCAGGTTCTGGTTGTAAAGGAGTACTTGGAGCACTTACATACTTACAAACTTGAAAAGCTCACTGCCATGTGTTGTGGCCTGACTTTTCATGAACTTGTAGATGAATACACGCTCAATACAAATGTTCAATAAAAGAGAACTACGACTGTAAATCGGGGAATATCTCCCCGGTGGTAAGTAATCACTGGTAGCTCATACAGTGCTCTTTGTAAAGCCAAAGGCCTGGTTCCAAAAAACACCTCACCACACTGTCTGCTCCAAGCATACCTGGACCTTGAATCGTGCAAAAGTAGTGTTTATGATTTCCTCACTAGTCAAAATGGTTTACGGAGAGTATTTAACAAATGTCATACATGCATCCAAAGGCTCTCTCCGTCTGTTCTGAATCAAAGCCATGGGGACTATACAGTTGTTGGTGGAAAATGCTCACAACTTGGCCAGAACCTGCAGTACTCTTTTTGTCTCTGTGAAACGAAGCATAATTGAATAAATATGTCATGTAGAAAGGGTGTTTAGATGGCAGACAAGACGTTGTAAATATTTAGGTCTCACTGACTGCCAAGCTGCCAGGAGAGGAGAGAGTTAAAACCTCTGAGGACAGCCCCGCCGATTGAAACTCACCATGAACTTACAGAACAGTTCCATGTCATTATATCTAAAATCATGCAAATATGCTCACTGTTCTTATTTTATTCATTAGACAATACATATCAAGCAACATTACTGTAAAATCGCAAGCCCTTATGATCAATATTCAGCTATTGTCTTTTGCGCAAACATGAAATTACCCATAAAACATTCAAAGTTAGTACAGAAAAAGCAGCCAAATAAAGACGACGGTGTAAAGGAATGAAACAAGCAACATGCAATGTAAGACAAATACAGTATCAGCATCATCCTTTACTAGAATGTGCTATAAGTTCTATTATTTGCAAGTGGCCTTTTCGTAGTCTTTTTTTTTTTTTTAAGAACAAACAGAAATGGCTCCTGTTTGTCTCCTGCTCTTATCAGTGTGGAGTCTGGACTTAACCTTGTTTACGGTGTTTACTATGCACCCAGATCCATCTAAATATGTTTAAAACATTAGGTTTGTGACTCTCTCTTTATGCGTACCCATGAACCGTTTAGTAAAACAAGACTGTGAATGATGCAGACTCTACGGTCCAGGTCACATGTTTTGAGGGTCACATGACTTGTCTTCAGAGATGTACACGATAAAGCATCGATGAATAACCCCGCTGTGCAGAAGTCTACAGGGACACTCCAAACAGCTTTAGATCCAACAGGAATTTGTTGCATCGCTGTTTCCAGAACCAAAGTAAATCAGTCTCAGCTTGTTATTCGTTCACGGTTATCGGCCTGTTGTGGCTTTTATTTTGTCTTTTTCCTCTGCTTCCTCATGTAAACTTTGTTAATGGCTGCAGCCTCTGAGAAAGCAGTGAGTTGTTTTGTAAGAGTGGTCCAAAACAGATAAAACATCCGGCTTTTGAAATGGAGGTTCTAGAGGTTTTCAACGCACAGATTTACAGAAAAAAATCTGAGCTGCTCAAGTTTGACTTATTTCTAGCTGCAGCCTCAATTTAACTTTACTGTTGCTTTCCATCTTTCTCCAAGTCTCCATATAGGCTACTTTTGTCAACTGGCCAAACTAGCCCAAACATCCCTGTGAACAAATATGAACTCTGTTGGAGCGTTTCCATCCCCTGGCTTTAATCCCACTAAAAGCTCAGAAAGCCCTTTCTAATGTAAACACGTTGTGACCCGTGCTGTGTGTGGCACTGGTTTGGAAACCTGCATCACCTTATCTTGATTATTGTTCTCCTCCATCCAGTAAGCAGTTTATTGGAAAAGTAATTCCAATGTCTTCCAAAAAACAAACAATCAAACAAAGTCCGAGCACTGGGAGAAGTTTGGACTGGACATAAATCACACTCTAGGAGGACCGTAGGAAATTCTCCAGCTTCTGCCCCGACTCCAGCCACAGACAGCTGTGAGAGTTACAGAGGAGATTTTAGTTTTTCTTGACTGTTTTCCAGACTCAAAGTGGCCTTAAGTTTCTGGTCTCTGATTCCAAGAAGATAGGCAAAGTTTGAGAACACTGTATCGTAAAACTTTGAATACAATCCATCAACTCCTTCTGGCTGAAGATAAACTTACGCTCTCTTTACCTTACTGAAAAAATAACATATTGTGTGAAAGCGATAGCTTCCTATACTGAGCGCTGAAGCCAAAAATATTTAATATATAAGATGAAAAATGTAATCAGATCTTTTAAAAATACCAAGCAGGTTGCATTCATTCAAATATACCTTACTAATTTATCATCCTTATTATAAGCAATATATTGGGACCTGACATACAGGTTAACTCACATTATTATCATTGTGTCTGCATGTATCCCATCCTAATACACACTGCACCTCCTATTAGCATTAGTGATTAGCATTTAGGACATTAGCAGTGAACTCTAGATCTTTATCAGTACCTTAATCAAGGACAATGATAAGAGAATAATTCTATGTATACCTGTTTTTAATGACAGGATGAGGAGGGAACACGTGGCAAAATTTTAGCCTAAAAAGATAAAAGGTTCGTTTCAATGGCTGAGAAACACTCTTCCATTCTTTCAAGCCTCACCCCATTTTCTGTTAAGTTAATAAAAATTTTTATTTATAGAGTACTTTTAACCCATAAAGACCCAAGCAGCCACTAGCGACACAAACCATCTACAGATATAAAAGGTTTGATATCTGTTGATCCACTAATCCTGTCAATACATATGAATAATTGGTGTAAAATACATCTTTTTATGGTCATCAGATATGACCCATTTGGACGTTCAGAGCCTCTGTAGTTACCATGGAAACACCATCATCTTCTGCAACACTGAATCCCCAGTAAAACCCATGGAGTTGGATCAATGACAGTGGATGGATATACTGGGTTTATATTCAGTCAATGAGAGATTTTATGGAAAAAGTCACTTTTTCTTCAGTTTTCTTAGTTTTTTTTAAATATAATAACCTTCAGCTTTAATCTGAGGCTTTATGAACGTCTACATGATCAGTAAATCGAATATAAGAAAATACACGATTTATACTGAGAAAATGCTAAATAAGGAGGATAATATTATCATAAATGGTGATAAATCACTTAAGAAAAATTCATTGAGAACATCCGCAAAAGTAACACTGGGTCTTTGTGGGTTAAAACAATGAAAAAAACAAAGGGGTGAAAGCATTCAAATACTACATAAAAACCATAAAATAAACATGGAGCTCAGATAAAACCAGGATTTACTCTCCAGTAAA
>JAPTYQ010000007.1:20955020-20965698 GCA_029814465.1 Ostorhinchus cyanosoma
AGCAGCAGCGATAATATTGACTGATTAATTAACACTGGCCTCTTCTCTTTCCAAACCATTGTTCTTATATATTGGCCATTATATGAACACTGTCAAATAAATTTCATACAAATTTAATGACTGGCTTTTCTTTCGCACCACATGATTTGACATCTGTATATTGTAATTTTTTTATTATTATTATTTTTTTTTAAATAAGAGATGTTAAAAAGGCCAAAAATCATAAGTGAAGTCATAGTTGGAATAAACCAAACATGACATGTGGTTCTTATTTTTTCTTCATTAGTAAAAAGAAAATCATGAAAACATCTTTGCAGAGTCTGACAGAGGGAGTGTGGTTTGCATGTTTTTTTTTTTCCTGCAAAATGACCTTATATATTTAAAAAAAAAAAAGCAGCTATGGTGTTGTTAATGAGTCATTTCCATGCATAATGTTCCAGGCTGATCTAAAGTCGTCTTTTGATGGTGCATGGTGCTCCTTTGTTCACAGACTACTTCCACTGAACGGAGCTTGGGGGCACCAAAGTCTGCTCTCCAATCTCCTCCCTACTGTATTCCACAGCCACTCTCTCCTCCGTCCGTCCCCCCCTCTTTTGTGTAGCTACCCGAATAAATTAGCAACCCTAGTCGGAGGAGGGAGGAGGGTTAGGGAGAGCAGAGAGAGAAGGGGGGCTGGGCCTTGTGGCGGAGGAGTCGGCTTTCATTCGGTGAGGTGCACGGTGCCCTGGAGCGGCTCTGTCTCGGCGCATACACGCACCGCTTCTCTGTGTGTGAGTGGATGCTGAGAGAGAAGGAGACTGAGAAGAAATAAAAAAAAAAAAAAGAAGAAGAAAGAAAGAAAGAGGAGAGGAAGCTTATAGATCAGCGGCAGACCGGGTAGAGCATTGCGGGGCTGGTTTCTGCTGCAGACTGAGAGGAAAACCATCCCAGCTGATCCAAACGCGCTCACCTGACAAGGGGAACGGAGACGCAAGAAAAGCCTTCACTGGAGGAATAAACCCATCCAACCCATGGAATCAGCTGTCATTTTTGGATTGGATATTATGTAAAAACCAAAAAAAAAAAAGAAGAAAAAAAGAAAAAAAAAGAAAACAGAAAAGAAAGCGCAGTCCAGCTGGCCAGAGCGGCTCCATTCAACATTTTGTCCGGGAGGATTGTCTGTCGTTTGGGGGGGAATTGGAAACCCGTTTGCATACTAATCAGGTTTTGGAGGGGATATCCATAGCGCACATCCAGAGCAGCGGAGTGGGTCAGATGAATGTAAGTGACAGCTCCTTTTATTCTCATCTTCTGTGCCTTCATGTTTCAGTTACGAATGGATGCGTATGATCATAAGGGGATCCATGGAAATAAGAAATGGTTTTCCATAGAGTGAGGGGTGCACCCAGCATCTATCTGCAGCTCACATGCATGATCTGGCTCCTCTGTGATGTGGGGAAACCATTCCAAACGGACTACTATAGTAAAGCATGGTGATGCTGCATAGGCTCAGTATTGATTACTGATCAGATTGGGGGAGTTAAAATAAACTGGTTTGAATAAGACTTTTAAAATGTAAGCTAAGTATGACAGGGAGTTTAGTCTAACAGGCCAGTATATGGGCCTGGTGTGTGTTACAGAGCAGTTTAATACCAGTGAGTCAGTGGTTTCTTCCTCAGGGTTGCCAGTTTAGAATGAATACACTTTGTTTTGGAAAGGGGACAGAAACACTTAATGGGAAACCATGAAGTGCACAAAAGTGGCCACCATACTTTGAAGAAACCCAGTGATGTGGAAGGCAGTGTAAAGAAGGGGGAAACCTGTAAGAAAGGCACTTTTCAACTTTCTCTTACACACTGATGATGGTGTACGGTAGATGAGCTCTTTCCTGTGTGATTTTTTTCCAACAGAGAAAAGACGACATTCAGAAATAAGGAGTACAAGATGATTGCTACCCGGCAAATCAATTCTGACACAACTGTCCTTTTTTCAAACATAAAGTGTATTTATAGCAGCTACTTTTGGTTGTATATGTTTACATGGCCAACAGCTAAAATGGAAGCCCAGAGGTATATTTAAGCACCTGACCACAATAGTTATTCTAGTCATATCTGGTGTCTACTGGCATCCGCAGCTCCTGGTTTTGTGCTGTAAGAAGGGATACGGATCTTTGCATTATTACACTATCCACTTACATGGTCCAATGTGATCCAGCTTTGCAGTATACTGGCCTCAGCCTCTGGTCTGCACACAACCATTAAGAGTTTGGTTTCTCCAGAGCGATGAGGCATGCAGCAAGACAGTTCTAACAGGAACCATATGGACAACTGTTGGTGCGGCTACGACCAAGCATAGCTTATGTTTGTACAAACAACTTATAATTACTCACATCAACTCCATAGAGGAACAGGTTCTCCTTTACAGAAGCTGGGCTCAAACAACATCAGGATCTCTTCAGGGTATTTAGTGAAATGACTTTTAACCCATAAAGACCCAAACAGCCACTGGCGACCTAAATCATCTACTGATGTAAAAAGTTTGTAAATAAATGTATATAATTAGCGTAAAACACAGTTTGTTGTCTTTTCATGGTTATCAGATATGACCCATTTGATGTTCAGAGGCTCCATAGTGAACGTGGAAACACCATCATCTACAACATTGATTCACTGGTAGAACCCATGGAGTTTGATCAATGGCAGTGGATGGACACACTTGGTTTATGTTCAGTTAATGATATATTTGACAGAAAAAGTCACTTTTTCATCAGTTTTCTCTGTTTTTGGTATAATAACCGTCAACTCTAATCTAAACTTTTATGAACATCTACATGAGCAATAAATTAAATGCAGGAAAATATATGATTTACACAGAAAAAAAATTCAAAATACAGAGGATAATATTAGAACAAACGGACATAAATCACTTAAGAGAGGTTAAATCTATAGAAACAGTCATTTGGGAGCTACAACAAAACACACTGGGTCTTTATGGGTTAATTCAAAGAGTCACAATGGAAATTTTCAGTGGATTAAACCATGAAAGTGGACATGAAAATGGGCATTTGTAATGACCATCCCATAGCGGCGTAGACAGAGGTCCGTTGATCAGCTCAGTGTCAAGTCCTTCTCTAGAGCTTATCAGCAGAGTAAACAGTCGCCTGTTTACTTTGCACTTCATATGGTTCTGCTGAACAGTTAGAGCATCATACAGACTCTGCCAGGGTCAAGGACTTGATTAATGTCAGGGTCATATTCTAAAAATACACACTCTTTAAAACACAGCATCTGCATCAAAGCCTCATATTACAATTTTTGGATGAGACGTTTTCGTTGTGTCACCCATCACCCTCCGACCCCCATCCTCTTGTATTGTGAATTGGATTATTTGTGGTGCATGCTGGCAGCGTCTTGGCATCAGACTTGGCTTGGGTTCTGCATCTCATTTGATTCCTTGAATCTCTAAAACTCCATTTCTCATATCTGAAGCAGAGTCCAGGCAGACAAACATTCTTAAATGTCTGCTTGAAGCTTTCATCAGTTTGGACTATTTTGAAGATTAAATATAATACCACCATTCAAAGTCTTAAGGGATCTTTTTGTGTTTATTCTAATGGTTTTCTTTAGGGGATGTACAAGTTGAGGTTTTATTCTTTGCAAATCTCATGCAATCTTGAGAGTTTACTTTATACACTTGAGATATACAGTGTAATCAGATTGCACATTTGCCACCCACATTGACACTCCAATGCTGCGTGCGCTCCATCCACTGTTGTCCTTTTTGTGGTTGTCACAAAACCCACATTAGAAGAAAAAAAATGTCCAGTATTATGATGTGAATAATTTTATCCCAAACCTTTCCTAACAAAGTCATAAGTTTCTTTAGCTAATTAAGAATATAAGGACATTTGAAGAAAAGCTGACGGGACAGAAGGCTTTTGCACAATATCTGTTTCAGCTCATCAGCTCCAATCATGGAGAGCTGCCAAGAGAGAAAGAGACTGAGGAGAAAACCGAAATAGAGCATCTTCCCACCCAAGTGTTGCAGCTCAGACAAAAATCAGTCTAATTGTATCGCAGAACTGTGTTTCTTTTCCCGGGTTTTGTTTTCATGCATGGGAAGTAAGTCTGAGTACAAATATCGGAAAGTGACTCAGACTCTTTCCCTCTTTTTTTTTTTTTTTTTTTTCCCCCCCACACATTTCCCTCAGTCCATTATCTGCCTAACAGGGACTTGCACACCACGTCAAACTAAACCCTGACCTCAACACCAAGTCCTATAAATGCTAAATTTGTATCTTGAAATGAGGACAAGCAAAACATCCATCTGATCCTCACAAGTATGGAAGTACACACATTTGCCACAGTGTTGAATGGGTAGCAGATGACAGCCAACAACAAACTACACTAACATAAATAAGATCGTTTTCCTCCTCCCTGGCTCCACAAGTAGCTAGTGGAAATATTTACTCTCCATCTTTCACTTACTGCACATTGCTGATGCCTGGGGTCTGTGTTGGTGTTTGTATTTACCTCTCAGACCACCATCCTAGACACAACACAAACCAAACACTCGATATAGACTGAATTTCATGTAATTCAAGTTAGCACGTGATCTATAACCGACGTTAATCCACAACAATATGATGGAGCAGCTTTGGTTTCCTGAAAAGCTGCTTCTTTTTGCGTCATCCATCCACAGGAAGGCCACACGGTTATTATTAGCTTTAGTAGTAGAATCAAAAAATAAGATTCTCATTGATAAGGAATTCCCATAGCTGATTGCTCTGCATTTCATTAGCTTCACCCTTGGGGGATCTTGGTTACCATGGCAGCTACAATCACTATGTCTGCATTGTTGCTGATTAGAATCGTGAAATTTAATTACAGTGCACAGTTGTATAATTTGTGTTGTGCGTACATGTGTGTGTGTGTCTGTGTGTGTTTGCGTTGAGGGAAACTCTCCAAAATAGCAAGAAAAATATAGTGTTATCATTGCAATGACTAGCAACACATTGGTTGACAGACAAATTGGGCCTATTTATATCAAATGAGAGTTTACATAGCATTTATCATTCTTGCTCCATTGCTCGCCAGTGTTTGGAGACAAAGTTTAAAATATGGGGTACAACGTCGTATTTTGTGGCTCTTTAAAAATCATTACATGTGGTCGTAACACGCAATAATTCAGCGTAATGCATGCAGTTGGAGAATGAACCTATTACTCAAAATGTGAAATGTTTTATTCTGCATGCAGGATGCGTCTGTACTGTCTAACCCCTGATAGATGCAGACCTCACCTTCCAACAGCGCGCACAACACGGAAGACGCATTTATCTGCTGTTCTGGAAAAGATATTACAGGACTACTGACTCACCCAATCAAAGGAAATTACTGGACTCTCCTGTCAGATGTTGAGTGATTGACTAGCTGGAGCTTCGAGATGTTCGCTTTTTTGTTTGTTCTGCGGCCCAGTTATGATGTAACCGCCGCCATCATTATTCACGGTCTTTGTCCAGTCAGTCGAGCTCTTTCTGGTCAAGTCAGCTGCACTGGAAAGAACACAGACAGTGGCCAAATTAGGAAAAAAAATCATGCAGGACAGTAGGTGGACCATCTTAGCGGCTGTTCAGAAACATTACGTTTGGATTTTGTCTCATTTTCGAATGTGATAGCAGAAGTTGATCCAAACCAGCCACCATGTGCAGACTAGGATTTTAACTGGCTCATGATTAGGATCATGGATAATAACTGCTGGAAATGGGTTGTTATATTCCTGGAGGAAGCTGCAGATGGAAGTTCTCTATAACGCCTGGTGTCTCATGTTTCCCCATTCTGTACCGCTTCACAGTGGGTTGGACCTGTGACATCGGCTACTGACTGCCAAGATGTGGTTAGATCATTGGAACTGTGTTTGGTTTCTCGCTGTAGATGAATGGAATAAGTGTGTCGGACTGCTCTTGCATGTGTGCATCCTAGCACGTGTGTGACCTTAGGCTATACCTTTGAGCTGATGAAGATATGCTAATAGATCGGCCCCAGATTGTTTTCATTCTGTGTTTATATCTCATTTTTTTCTTATCATCTGTATAATAAAGCAAATAAATTGACATAAAATGACATAGAATTTTCTCAGAACCTAGTAATTGAAGTCTCCAAAGTAGGGATTAGACATTAGAGATCACTTATACGCCATTACAGTTATTGGATCTGATATTAAGAGCGTTTAGGATTATCAGTATCAGTCATTTTTAATGTGCTATCTGAATAAAAAAAGTTCAAATGGTTTGCTTTGGCTCTGACGCAGCCTCCTCTTTCTTTCTCTGTGGTTTTGAGCAATGTCCCATCTGTAACTTCACTGGTTATAAGTCACAAAGCTTATCAGCGCAGAAATGAGAAAATAGCATTTAAGTGTGAAAACCTACAATGAATGTAACTGAAATATTACTGGATTGTACTTTTCTGCAGTCATCGTAAAGGCATTTCAAAGATTTATTTTTAAATTGGAGTTACTCATAGATTGTATATAATTAGTGAACAGTAGAATTGTGATTCACGCATTGGTTTCTGAAGCCTTTGAACGCAGCAGTTTGCTATTTCGACTTAAGGTTCAAGGTTACTTTATTTATAGATAGGTAGATTTGTTTTGCAGATAGAGTGAATTGCATTTGGCATTACAACAAAACACACATTGAACCTGTTAAGCAGTTGATCGGATGTTAAAACAAAAAGTGCAAAAAATAAAATAGAATAAAAGTGACCATATTTGGACAAAAGATGTGGAACTACAGGAGCCTGATTGGTCAAAAGTGAATTAATGTAATACAACAAATGGATTTTACAATTTTGTTAGTGAAGCTAGTCTACATTTACATATGAGATGTCCATCTGGAAAAGAAAAAGTTTTATTAAGTAAAATGAAACTCTGAAAGTCTGACTCAGTAGAAGCGAGCTGTCACACAGAACTGTCAATCAAAGGCTGACATGGCAGGCATCAGAGCCGTTCTTTGACCTGAGATCTGGTTAACAGAGGAAAAGTTTAAAGGTGGACCACATGATCACTATGGCTCCAAATGAAACAAATGAGGCCAGAATGAGTCCTGGAAAAAATTATGGTTAGTGTTTTTAGAGAAGTTCAATGTAAGTCTATGAGAGCCTGGGTTTTTTTTTTGACCATCAGCGCTGTTACAGCCTTAAGATGCTTCCATATTGACTTTTTTCGGAGCAGAGGTCATTGCCCTTTGGAGCCGCTTTAACCCATAAAGACCCAAAGATCCACCGTCGACCTAAACCATCTACTGATCTAAACTGTTTAATACCTGTTGATCCACTAATCCGATCAATACATGTAAATAATTGGTATAAAATACAGTTTGTCTTCTTTTCATGTCATCAGATATGACCCATTTGGACGTTCAGAGGCTCCGTAGTTACCGTGGAAACACCGTCATCTTCTACAACATTGATTTACCAGTAAAACCCATGGAATTTGATAAATGACAGTAGATGGAAACACTTGGTTTATGTTCAGTTAATGATAGATTTAGCTTTTCTTCAGTTTTTTCTCTTTCTGATCTAATAACCATTGAATTCACTCTGAGTTTTTTTGGAACATTGACATGATCAGTAAATAAAATCTAGGAAAAAAACATGATTTTCACAAAAAAACCCACAAAATCAATTCAAATAAAGTAATCAATCAAATAAAATAAAAAACAAGAGTGCAGATGGAACCCTTTCACCTTTTAAATGGTGATAAATCGCTTTAGAAAGGTCAAATATAGAGAAAAATTCACTTGGGAACTGCCACAAAAGTTGCACTTGGTCTTTACGGTTTAAAATGTAACACAAAGATTTGGATGTTTAAGGTAAAATTTCCATTTTCACTGACCGATAATCAGTGTTGGCCCTGAGAAAAACATCATCTATCCCTATTTTTGCCAGAACAGGATCGGTTTCTTCAATTAAAACAAAACAAAAAAAAGGAAAAGCTTTATCCCTTCTGTGGCTTTTTTAAATTGCTATTGATCAAACAATCAATAAATTGAAGCAGTTTTACAGCTTTGATTGATTCGTTCCCTTATAGATGATGATTGGTTGAGGCATGTGTGTATGCTCGTATGTTTCCGGATGAAGTGAAGTATTCATTTCATTAGTCATATGAAGAGATAAATGTAGGCATGACTCACAGCGGGGATGAATGAAACGTGGTAACTGCTGCCTATCCGGGTGCTTGACAGATGAAGAAAGAGTCTAAGCTCTGAGGCGAACGGGCTGAGTAGAAAGAGGAAGAGGGAGAGCCTGTCGGTGTAGGGTCTCATGTGTTTTTAATGAAGTAAGTGAGATGATCTGAGCTTCTGGTAACTTCAAACACTTGCAACGAGCTGAAAGCCGCATGTAGGGCATCGCAGCTCAGGTAGTGCAATGTGTTATGCAAGTTAAGGGATTCAGAGTCTGGGTGTGTGTGGGTGGTGTGAGAAAGGAGCGGAAAAAGGAAAAGTGAGATGAAGTTGTTGTTTTTTTTTTGATAACTTGAAGAACGGGTGTGACCGTAAGTAATATCAAACATGCATTTCTGTTTGTAATTTTCCAATTTTTGATCATATACCGAAAGGATATTGCGGCCCGTTTAATCCTCTAAAGCAAATTAAAACAAAGACAGACAGACTTAATTCCCAGACTTACCACAAGAAATGTAATGGAGTAACATAATACATAAGCATTCTCTAGCTGAGCAGCTGTTGGCGCGACACTAACCAGAGAGTTGATGGAGGATTTAATAACTAGAAAGCAAATTCAGTCTTCCATATTCGTTGGTTTGTGATGAGTAATTATAAATTTAGATAGTTTCCCAGATCTGAAGAGGAATAACCAGTTGTCGTCTGACTTTGTTAAAATGAAGTATGTCGTATTTTTTTTAGGAAGATGACCCCCTTTCACCCCGATGGAATTTACTCTACTAGCTGGCAATCTTTTCAACAAAACATTTTATCACTTTAATTAATATTTATGTGTTTTCTGAAACAATAACATGACCTGGTAAGAATGGTTGGCTCCAAGTCCATCACTGATTAGCTCATTGGGTGGAATGCAGAAGAGATTAAAAAGTGTGTGTGTATGTGTGTGTATGTGTGTGTTACAGTTACAGGATGGCTTTTTAGTTTCCCTTCTCTTAAGCCTGTTTTGACTATCGGCAGAGTGTTGTGTCTTTGCGTGTTTCCTCTGTTTGTTTATTACTGAAACCTATGATTTTTCTGATGTGATTGAATGTATGTTTGTGGGACTTACTTTATGTGTTTGGACAGAAATCTGGTCTTTATAAGGTTAGTTTGCTTTTTCGATTAGAGACTGGGTTAAGGCTCAGGTAGAGGTTGAGTTTAAGTATTTAAGGTTGGGGTGAGTTCACATGGGAGTGTGTTACAGTTATTAAGGGAAGAGTAATTCCAGTTGTAACTGAAAATGTTGGGGATTACATCTGTATGGAGGAGAATCAGGACTGCACTGAAAATAAGAAAAAAAAAAACAAGTTTCAAGACTGAATATAGTGAAATATGAACAGAAAAAGTCATTAAAATTGAAGGGATGAGGGTGTAATTGAGAAAAAAAATGTAACTGAGAAGTGAAAAGTTGTGTCTTTGACAGTAAAAACCAGCTGAACCTTTAAAATCTGTGAATATTTTTGCAACTTTAACTAAATCCAAAAAACTGACTATTTCTTTGGTTGTGAAATCTATACTAATGGATAATTTACCTCACAAATAACACCTTATTCCTCTGATATTTGCCCTTCTATGCTGTAAAATATTACAGTATTATGGCTCTTTCTTGAAATATTATGACTCGACTGGCAAACTATCATTTTTTAATCTTCATTGTGGCCTTAATCCTCCTAAGGAAATCTGAATACACTCTTAAATTGCATCTTTTCACCTTCTTCTGGCATATTTCCAGGTGACATGGGTCAACCAAACTGTTTGGGCAAGTTTGACACGTTAATATAAGTTTGAGACTCAGATTCAGTTTTGTTGTCATTTGATCAATGATACATGATGAAAGGAAACATAGTGACCCAGGTCTCAGTTTGTAGCATAAGAAGATAGGAAATCTAAAAGAGATATATAAATGACAAATAAGGTAGAATAACTATCATAAAAAAATGTGCCCAAAACATAAAAAAAAGATCAAATATAATAAAACAAATTCTCAATATGTTCAAAATTTCATAGTCTGCAGGAGCAGTAACACTAATCTTCTGCCGTTATGATCAATTAGCTGGTTTAAGTCAGTTTTCATCACTTAGTTTAAAACTTTTGTTAGAAAAGTTATCATACGGTAACCAAATACAACAAGACCCTTTGACAAAGTACGTAAGTGAAATAGGAAAAAGAAAAATACTTTTTAATATAGTAAGTAGTCATCTGCAACATATTACATTTCCAAAAACTGCCCATAATTATGGTATAGAATTCAGTATATTCATGATCTCCAATAAGGAATATTTCCATTTGCATCATATGTGTAAGATGAATCTCAATATATATAATGGCAACTTATTTTTTTAATTAGCAACGAAGGACCGAATCACTAACAAACAGCCAGAAGCATGTGTGTATATGTGTGAGAGTGTGTGTGTGTGCTTGGTCGAGTGTTATTTTTTTTTCCAAATAGCCAAATGGAGCCATAAAACCCCTGTGTATTTT
>JAPTYQ010000007.1:20998586-21026143 GCA_029814465.1 Ostorhinchus cyanosoma
CCCCTGCCCCCCCCCCCCCCCCCCCCTTATGGCGCCCTAGCTTGCTGTATACCAAAACTGTCACCGAGCTAGACAAATTCTGTGGGCGTGGTCTCACCTGGGCGGGCTCATGAATAGTAATGAGCTCAGGCATTAACACGTCACACTTTTCTAATTCACCTGATTTCTTTTCTTATTTCTTTTCAGTGGCAATAGCAGACAGAGGAGGCAACAGGTCATTTTCAAATTCACTGCATAATGAATAGACCTATGGACATAATGTATTTTAAAAAATACTTTCGTGGCAGGGCGCCTTTAATCAGGTTTAATCAAACATAATCCCTTTATACCAGAGATTCTTAACGGCAAATTTGTCCCGTTAATGACAAAAGGTGTATCACTGCTGATGGGAACTGTTGCATTAAACATCAGAGACAACAGCAGCATCATTTCACCTGCAAATATATAGCAATTTTATCAAACTCTACCTCTTGACATTGAAGACAAATAAGCAGATGCATGTGTGTCTTGTGTAAAAAAAGGAAATGGACTGCACTGGATTCCGTTGTTGGGTGGTGCAGTGTAGGACTGGATATCAACAGATCTGGTTCATGGGTGTAAACATTCTGCCTGGTTTAGCCATCAGTCTCCCACACTTTTAGAAAGTTCGAAAATAGGAGGGGTTTTCCTTGTGCCTCATGTTAAGCCGTGAAGTTTGGCTGAGCTGGACAAAACAGGATAACCGAGTCAGAGGGAACTGGATTTCTCAGGTACATGAAACACAAAGGTACATTTACATCCCAACACCTGCGACAGAATTACAGCTGACAGCTCCGTCCTCAGGGCTTAGCCACAGCCTCCATCCAAATTCATATCCATTCTGGACAAACAGGGTTGTACTGCAATATGTGAAAAGAAATACGGGAAGGTATGTGGAGTGAAGCTTTGACTGACATGCAGGAGTTGCCAACGTTAATGTCAACCCAGATAAACCGAAAACTTTAATAATTGGTATGACAGGATTTAATATGTAATATATGCTGGTATTAGATAGGTGATAGTGTAGTACAGACATCTTTGTGCTATGAATCTTTATTATCAGAACTGACTATTATGCCACGGGATGGTACATCATTCTTTTTTAATGAAAGTGGTTTAATGGGCCATATGTTGAAAAAATCTGCAGACTTTTGCAGTTTTGAGCCCATTACTCCTTTACATTTCAGTTCTTTCATGGCTAAGCGGCAAAATCTTTGATATTTGCGAGCTTAGGGAATTAGGCATACTGACACGTCTTTAAATATTATGTCATTGTTCTAACAGCTCGAAACAGAAATATACCGTAAGTGGGTGCTTATTCTTATTCCTCATCTGATTTTTGGACCCTTTTAGCAGATCCTTGCAGTACTCTTGTGGTGTCTGGGCCCCAGTCCGGGAAACAGTGCTCTCACCCCAGAAAGAAATAGGAGGTAGGAGTCAGGTTTGGTTAGCCAGCAGACCACAGAGCCAGGACAGAGGTAATGTGAGATGCAGGCTATAGCAGACCTATGGAAACAGAGATATGTCCGTTTATAGTCCAGCTATGGAGATTTAATCTGTGCTGTTAAACCGGCCAGCAGTGTCCCTCTCCTGGTCCTTTTCTTATGGGAATTTTCAAAGAGAACTATTACTGTGATTTACCGTGGACAGGTCTCAAATAGTACCTACTCTTTGTCTGTATCTCTGTGGCTCTTTTTGCCCGTCTGGTTTATTATGCCTGTCGTATCACGTCTATATTTCTAAATCTACACAGCTTGAATTCAAAACTGAAACTATCAAATGCAGAGCAGCATGTCGTGTGTTTATACGTGCAGTAAACCTCAGAGTCTCCGTGTACACATATGCAACTGTGTAGTTTTTCCCTGCAGGGTCTCTGAGGTTAGGGTCAGCTCTCATGTAACCTGCCCCTCCATGTTTTTTAACTTCATGGCCCCCCTCGACCTCACTCCAATGTCCTTATCAATTACAGCAAGTATAATCACATGAGGCGCCTCCTGCTCTACCTCAAACTCCCCCATCTTCCCTTCTTCCTGCATTTCCTCAGACTTTGTACTCTCTGTGAAGTTGGCAGCGTCACAGCAAAGTGATATATGCTTTTTTAATTTCTCTGTGATGAAGGACTGGGACAGCAGTACAGCTGAATGTTGGCTGCATATCAAATAAGTATACTCCATATCTGCAGTGGCAATGGTTTTGTAATGGTGGTTCAATATTTTATGATTCTTTAAGTGTTTCCATACATCAGATCTGCCTTTTCACTTGATATGATTTGAATTATTTTTTTTTGCATCAGTGGTTTCTTATCCAAGGCGAAAAATTTCCTTTAAAGTAAAAAAAAAAACTAATTTGTGATAAGTAGCTGAATATTTTGGCCATCTCTGCCCAATTTTCTCTTTTGCCCTTTTTATGTGCACACTTGGAAGCAATCATATAGAGCCACACGAACACTCCCACATGTTCCATCACTCTGTGTTTCTGTTCTTGTATTGAATGGTGGGAAAAAGTGAATTATCAACAATGATCTCAGCGTTCTATTCTCCATCTGGCATACTGTTTAATACTGACCGCCTGCAGGGTGAGTCAGCTATGAGGAAATTAGTCTAATTACTGCTCCGAATACCTTAACTAACTGCCACAGGGACCTGGAGGACAGAAGAGGACACACAGATGAAGCGAAGAGAGGGGGGTTAGAAGGGAAGACAGTAGAAGGCTCAACAATCGTCAGGAAAAGTTTCAAACTTAAGTGGAACAATCTTTACAAATTCATATTCCTCCCACTGTCTTTCATCTTTGTTCCACCTCATGTCAATCTATTTGTCTGTCTGTATCATCCCATCAGTCCGCTCTCACCTCAGGGACAGATTTGGCAGATGTAGGTAAATATCCACATATGTGCGTCTGGTTTATCCATCCCTCTGATTGGGTTAAGGCCTGCAAGAGCCCAGGGCAGAGACTGGGGTGAGAGCTGGGTCTGTGGCCCACTCCTCACGCAAGGTGGTGAGTGGGGACCCTAAGCCATCTGTCAGCCCTGTCTCCCTCACATAATGCACACAGACACACCAGCAGAAGAAAAGCAACAGCAACTCAGACCTTGAGACCAAACTCCTGTTACATAATATTACTATTTACTGGAAAAATTTGCAACTGAGATTGTTTTTCTTGGATTGAAATATTACATAGTAATTATGTGTTGATTAGGTTTCATGGTCAAAAGGACCTTGCAAACGTATTTAGCAGAGGATGTCACTCATTACGAGGGGTACAATTTTATTTTTAACTTTTACATGTCGGCATTCAACTGTTCCACAATCAAGATGAACTTTAAGATGATGTCTCTAGTTTGATTACCAGAGTTAACAACTAACAAGGTCCAACACTGGGTGGGTTTCAATCCAAATGTATCACAGGTTAATATAAATATGAAGAGTTTCTTCATTGTCATCATGGTTTAAGTAGCTTTTCATAATTTTTTGGCAATTCAAATAACAACTGCAAATAAAATGAACTGGTTGGAATCTCACCTACTGTTTTGTGCAATGAGCAAAAAAGGTAAGGGCAATTTAGGATGAAATGTCCCCCACAAACAGACTGAATATGTGCTTGTACATGTATTTAGAAGCAGGAATCTAAGGTTAATGCATTTGGAAATTGCAATGGGTCAAACCTAGTCTGACAGAGAGCGTACATTTACTTCCACCCAAACTTAAATCCAAGAACACAAACTTTAAAATTCCTAATCTCCTCATCTTCTTTGGTCTAACTTCCTGCTGAGCAGAGATCAGGTTCCTAAACATATAAAAACTCATAAACATAGCATATAGATTTACTTCTGTCATAAAGCTGGACTCACTTCAAATACTTGGAGAAACCTGAGCTCATCTGCTACACAATTATTTATACTGGAATTTACCTGACGTACACAGCATATATTTACAGTTGGTACATGAGAAGTTGTGTTTGGGCTTGAGTTCATTTGGTCTAAATATGTTTAAGTAAATCATTTGGAGCCAGCGTTGAGTGGATTGTTTGTAAGCGAATGGGAGGGGTAAAATGAGTTGAAGTGGTAATATCCCATGTGAGCTATCGCTGAATGGGAAGCTGGAGCTTAAAACTATGCAATACTTTACATATAAACATATAATAATCTCTTTGCATGTATTTGTGTATATTTCTATGTATTACATACACTGTGTGGGGTTCAAGTGATGGAGAACTCAACCTGGCAAATGTCTGAGCCATTATTCAACCTCGAGTTTTATTAATGAGGCGGTGAAAATAAAATACAGTTTGTCTTCTTATCAGGGGATGATTTACTCGCCAACTTAAAGATCAACGTAAACTGGTTGAAAGACACTTTTAGGCTAAATGGCTCTGACTTTTACAATCGCTCTTGCCAGGCTGTGGCTCTTTCTTTCATACAAACACTGTGGTGTAGAGTGACTGATCGGGTAGTTTATAATGCTGACTGGCTCTTTGTGCCCCCCCCCCCCACTCCCGTGCATGCACACACACACACACACACACACATCAGCACACACTAACACGCACACAACTCCACCCTCATCCGAGCTTGTGTTTCACTCTGTCGCTTCAATATTTTATGCCTGTTGTAGCGCCAGTGCTAAAACATTTACAGACCAGTTGATCATGTGACAGTACGAAGGGGCTGTTTAGACGACCACCTTCCCTAAACCTGACATGAGGCATCAACGGCGTGAACGGTCACACAAGGGTTATACAATGTCTCCACTAGCTGTAGCATCTGTCGGAGTTCATAGACGTTACTGTGTGTCTATGTGGAGCTCAAGTGCAAGGATTATTCCCTATCTTGGTGAACCTAACCACTCTGGAAGCCATTACCTGGAATTGCTCATGCTTCAAAGGCGTTCATTTCTTGCCCCCAAATTGCGATGACAAATCAACCCATTCAACTGTTGCCTCCTTGTTCTGTGTTGTGATAGAAGAAGGCTGTGTGTTTGAAGTGAGTATTTTCTCAGAAACATAAAGGATAGATGGCAGAAAAAAAATATCGTCCGGTCTTTTACCAGGGGCTGACTTTTTATTCCAAATCCTCCGATGAAATCAAAGTTGTGTTACATTTCTGCTTCATATCTCATTTCTGTATGGGTGAGCATCATACCGACTGAAGGCTTTTGATTTGAAACTTTCTGAACTGTGAGATTCAGACCTCAAACAACCTTGAAGTTCCTCTGAAGAAATGACGGAGAAGCCCGAGAATATCGCATGCTGAGAGGAGCTGTTATATACTGCGCTGCGCTTTATCAACAGATAAATCCAACCATTTTCTCACCGGGATCAGTGTCATTGATCAGCAGAAGAATGAATCTGTCAAATGGGGTTTACGTACTTGGGGATATAATTGTGTCAATAATATTTGTGTTTTGTTTGGGGTATCAAACAGTTTATCCTATCTGGACTCATTTAAAAGTGCTTGGTGAGGTCTAAATACTAGTTTCCTATCATTATTTAAACCCATGTGGCACCAAGGCAAGCTAAAACAAACAACCAAAGGAAATTAAAAGTATTTTTTAATAGTATCTGACCCAGTTATTTTTCTTTTTTTTTGTACATAGAAGACAGTAGCTGTACGTGACTACCAGGTTGCCATAGTAACATTCAAGAAGACAACCACATCATCGAGGGGGCTTTTCTAGCATCTCCGAGGATGTCCTTAAAAGTGAAACATGGTATTTACACATTTAGCCGTATTAGAGTATGAAACTGTCACTTTAAGTAAGATCCACGGTCACATATAGTCACAGTAACATACGTCAGCGGTGGAGTCTCAACCAGCAGCTGTTTGATTAAAGCGCTACGACTAAACCAGATGTGTTCTCCTGTGAGTCGGCTCCCATAATGAACCAATGAAAGGCCCATTTCATCTCAGCCTCTGTCTGTAAAGCTTTTCTTCTTTATTATTTTACAGAGCTTTGGTCATGGCTGGTCGATATTGGTTTTCATACCTAATCCCTGACGCCTCGTACAGTCTGGCTGTCACTGTCGGGGCTCACTTTTATGCTTGCCATCATACATTTGCACACTCTACACACTTTTTTTCAGACACAATTTATCTGTCACTGTGGGTAGCATGAAAAAAAACAACAACAAAAAAAAAAAAAATCCCATTTAATCATGTTGTGATTGACAAGCATCCTTTTTGTCCTTGCTCATAATGAGGTTTGCTTGTATGTGAATAGAAATGTCAAATCTGTTACCTAGAGCGCAGGAGAGCTAAAGACAGAAGGATGCGGTAACACCAGCTTCCTTGGAGACATTTAAAGACTTCATGCTGTGTACGCCTGTCATATTTTCAACATGTCTGTCTCTCTGTCTGTCAGGGAGAATATGAGATGTTCATAAGGAGTTTAAGTATAGCTTAGATGTGTAAATCAGTGTTGTATAACATAGAGACTTAGGTATAAGAGCGAAAACACTGCTGTCACCAGGCGATGTATGTGTTTAAAAGGGTGGGATGAGAGGAGGAAGGTGTGTAAAAGAAAGCAGAGATGGATGTGTTTCTCCTGGGGCAATACTGTAAAAAGGTTTAATTGAATGTGTGGAGGAGAGGTGTGAAATGCATGTCAGCAAACTGTAGTGATCGTGAATCAGACCCCAACAACTGGCAGGGGTTGTCAGGAGGTTAAGGGAAAAAAGTAAGTGACATTTGTGTTTGTGTGCAATTGGAGTTTTTTTTTCTGAAAGACGTGCATGTCAATAGATCTCGAATGATAATCCAAGGGCGTTGTTGGTCTGAGGGGAAAAAAAATCAAAACTCCCTTCAGGAAAATAAATCCTTTAATGTGTGCAGTATCGGTCTGCGGGTTCCTGGTTCGATGATATTAGATGTTTTTTTGATCCATCGCCCACACATCACTTTAAAGCTGGGTATTATGTCAAATTCATTTCAGTACATGAGGTTTTCTGAAAATCATGGCAAATTCCTGATTTCAGAAAGTGAGATCATTCCTCTGGAGAACTTTCCTACTCAATACAACATAGCATGTGACATATAGTTTCAGTAAAGAGTGCTTTTTTTTTTTTTCTTCATTTAACCAGACAAAAAAAATCAATATGGCCTAGTTCTACTTCATATTGGACACAAGAAAGCCTTTTTCAATGACTACTGTGTTCCATTTGCACCAATCATACAATAACATCACTGAAGTTCATTTATATTTTCCAAAAAACCTTATTATGTGAGCCTCTTTCTGTGCTTTAACAGTGTTTTGCCGGGCCACTCTGATGAACTCATCACCACGCCTTATTTATTAACCATTGTTTATTATAGTGACCTCACTGCGTCCGTATTGAATCATTACAAAGCATGAGGAATTTCAATAATAGGAACTACATGTGCGCTGAAATGCAGAGTATGAAGCTGATGTCCTTGAGGAAGTTACCGACCACCACCTTAGCTTTATCTTCAGAAAGAGTGTGCGAGGGTGTGTGTATTTTTGTGTACGCTGTCCGTCCCTGCGCCTTCTTGTGTGATTTCTGCATAAACGTCCAGTTCCTGAGCATATCGTCTGGCGCAGAGCTTCCGCTTTTGCTTCCAACAATAGTGGCAGCTTCCTGGGTTATCGCATCATTTCCTTTCTTGGTTGCAACATCGTCTCACACTACCGTGTCCGGTCCAAGAGGCTGGAAATTCACCGAAGTAATCAAGGACAGGAAAAAAAAAAAAAAGGTAAAGATAAAATAAGGTTCTGAATGAAACTTTTATAAAATTAGCTTAATTTCCTTCATATCTTGGAAGAACATTGGCGCTATTGTCTTTTTTTTTTGCAGTTTTTTTCTGACCTGTTGAACATATTCTTTGATGTTCATAGTGTAAAATGTGTCTAATAATCTAATGTTCCCAGTTCCCTCTTTATGGTACTTCAAAAACGCATCCTAATTTTGGATTAGATTTAGGTCAGCTATTTCTGGGAGAATGGAGAATGGAAAAAGGTCAGACTTGTTTAGTTTTTAAAGCTGTGTACTGTTTTTGGTATATTTGACACCCTTTCAAGATATATTACATTAAAACCAGTGAAAGTTAAAATAAGTATCAAATATATTTACTGTACAAGCTGACACATGCACGCATTAGTCGGAAAACACACACACAAAAAAAAAAATTCACAGGAGTATCTGATGAAAATGTACGTCTCCTCTTATTTCTCCTCTGTGCTTTAGAGGTTATCTCTATGGTCACTGATCAGGTTTGGTTTTCTGCTCTGACATGTTTGTATGTCTGTGTACATGTGAGATCTCAAGACAAGAGCTTTCACAGGGATTATCGGCCATCTTCGTGTTGTCTCGGATCAAAGTACGCTGACCGGGTGGTCTGCAGTGTGTCCAAGAGAAAGCACGACTCTTCCAACTTTTAACGGTTCAGTTTTCTCTCTCTCCTCTTTCTCTAGTTTTATTTCAAAGTCCAAGTAAGGCAGTCACTCAGACTTATTCCACAATGACAAAACCATTGTGGCGTTCCACTTAGCTGTGTTTCATCATTGTTGAAGTAAGTCATGCCAGTAAGGCTGAATCCCGTTGTAGGTTTTGACTGAGAAGTCACCAGATACACCTGGCCCGGCGCCGTGTTTATAGCAGCTGCAGAGTGTGATGAACGCTCTAAAGGCTCGGTGTGTGCTGCGAGACATGAGTCAGGCAGGTCGGAATAAGACGGGCTTAACTAACACACTGCTGACAAGTTAATCTAGACCTGTTCTTCATCCAACTTTCATTCCCATGCCAGGGATGTGGAGCAAACTGGACCCAAGTGTAATGACAAGGACACGGTTTTGTGCTGTTCTGCTCTGCGTGGAATTCACTCTGTCATGCATTTCATCATGCCTGGGGACCTCATTTATTGAAAACATTCGTACATTGCCTTGTATATGAAGCGCTGATTGTCTGCAATCTTATGACCCAATTCTCCATCAGATGTAATCATAAAATTTGGCATTCTGCTTCAAAATATAAAATTACTTAACTGTTTACTTGATGGTGCATGGTTTGTCAGAATGAAGCGCAGGGCTGCAGAGCTTCTATTACTACAGATTAGGTTGAGATCAGCAGGTGGATCTCAGGAGATTTTGTCATGTTGCTTTTCCAAAATACATTCAAGTTTGTATGTTTTTAACTCTGAAAATGTGTATTGTGCTGATAGTATTTATAACAGTAAATCTAATATGTAAACAGTAACATACAATGTATTTGTTTTACTGATGGAAACTAGAGCCTGTGTGTGTTTTCAGTAATATTCATAAAACAGCTGTTTATCGAATGTAGCTCATTAAGATAGTTGGTTTTGCTATTCTAGATAGTATGACATCACATGGAAATGGCTGTAAAAGTTGTTTCTTATGATCGTAAGTTAGAGATGTACTATATGGACAAAAGTACTCGGACATATTGAGTTCAGGTGTTTCATCGCTAACAAGGGGCTTTTACTTCAAGCTGCGTATGACTTTTGTCACCAATTTTCCATCAAATCCACAAAACCCGAGTCATAGCCTAAGTATCACGACTCCATAAGTCTTTTGGTGATTACACATCTGAATCAATTCCCTCATGGTGAACAATTTCAAAGTTTACTCCACCTTATACAATCCATTAGTTTACAAACAAAGCCAGTAGGTCACGCGGGCATTTTCTGAAATTTGTCCGGACATGCATTGTGGGAAGCAGAGCTCCATGCAGCTGCATTATGGCCGCAGCAGCAACAAACATGGAAATGACTTCATTGCATCGTGCTACTGCAGCTTCGTGGAGCTCCGCTTCTCATGATGCACATTGTGACAAATTTCCAAAAGTGTCAGAATCACGTAAAGACTTGTGGATTTGTGATACATAGGCTATGACTCGGAGTTTACAGATCTGCTGAAAAACTGGTCATACGCAGCTTTAAATTTACTTAAGGCTGATTTGTTTTAAATATTCGACTTCTACAGATCTATATAATCTTTGTCAAATTCTAACCATAAAAAAAATATTTTCTGGATCATCTGGATTCTTCAGCTCTTTGTCAGGATGAAAAATTTGCAGTTAAACTTAAAAGAAATGCCATAATAATATTCTAGATCAATAAGAATAACACGTCCTACAAGCTGTAGATGTGACGTGTCCCAATAATTATGTCCATATAGTGTATATTGTGGATGTAGTCATGATAGTTTCTCAATTAATTTACATTTCAAGCATCACAAACATTACTTGGTACCTTGTATGTTGATTTGTGTGGGTGATTGTAGACATCGACATTACTACATACACAGGGCAAAACAACCATATGTAGGCCATATTCTGAATAGTAACACAGCAGTAAATCATCAGTTGATGCTTTTTATGGGATATGCATAAATATTAATGTGTGTGTAAAGCTAAGATCCAACTATATTTTTCTTAAGGACCAGATTTTGTACTGTATATACTATAACTTATCATTTATTCACCATGATCTTTAAAATTTTTAGCTAAATTGACTTCATATCTTAGAATACAGCTCTTTACTTATCCATCTATGTATTTTTATGTCATTCTTTGCCAGATTCAAAAATGGGAACAGGATAAAAGTAAAGAAAAAGTCACGTTTGTTTGAAAATGTGCTTCCTTGTGTTATTCCGATCTGTCACAATTACCCAATCAGAGACAGCGATGATGATGATGATGATGATGTGTGTTTTAAGTGAAGCAATCAACTGTATCTGTGTATGTGACTCCACTTTTCCTTTCTTTATTCTCTGTGCTGAGGTTTTCTCAAACTGACACTTGATTCGCTACTCTGGCTGAAAGCCTGAGCGATGGAACACAGTATCTACTGATGAAGCCAGTTCTCTAATAGAAAACGCATTGCAGTCAGTGTTCTGCTGCTCTAAGCCCAAAATATGAGCTCTGATTATGCATGATGCTAATGCAAAGATCGTATTTTGCTTGATCGTTTTGTCCAGACTTTTTTTTTTTTTTTTTTGTTTCTCGTGCAATTACAGGATCTGGTGGACTTTGTGATCTGGTTTCATTGAGTCTTACTGTAGTGCTACTGTATTCCAGCTCTTCGGTCGTAACAGTTTTATATGTGCATGACTGTGTGTAGCTCTGTGCCAGTATGTGCCACTGTGACTGTTGGAGATTAGTAAGAGCATCAAAGCTTTAGAGTCAGTGAAGCAGTGTTCGAGCAGGGCCTGAGTTTACTGCCCCCTAGCCTTCTGTCATCGGCCACACCTAGTGGAGAACAAAAGCAGTGGAGGCTGGCACCGAGTGGAGAATGGAGAGAATAAGGAGGAGGAGAGGAAAGATTATAAACAGAGGGGATAAAATGACCTGGCAGTGATATGAGTTAGAAAAGAATTAAGGATTAACAGAGCTTTTCCTCGTTTAATTTTTTTTTTTTTAACAGTTCTTGTGTCCGCTGAGGCCAGATGATGTCACATGCAAATTTCCACATTGGCATCAGACGCCGGGTCTTGTGAGCTTAGTAACAGTAAATACATATTTCACAACCCTGTTACTGCCACATAAATGGACATTTAAGAGCAATGTCACCATAATAAACAGCTTAAATGATTAAAGGCAATTATTTTTCTTCACTCTTCTTGCCAGAACATCTTTTTTTTTTTTTTTTTTTTTCCAAGGAAAGTGCTGCCCAGAAGTCACATCTTTTATGTGTTAAAAAAAACAAAACAAACAAAAAAAAAACCTTGAGCAAGATCAATGCTACTGTAGAAATTTGCTATATTGTGAAGAGGAAAAAGTAAAGCAGAAAAACAAAAAAAAAACCTTTAACAGAACAGAGCGTTTCCATCTGCTCATCACTAAATTCTTTGTTTATGGTATGTTTATGAGGTGCATGTGTTTTTAAGTCAATTTTGGTTTGTGGTCCTTTTAAAAACTCCAGTGCCATCTTATGTATCCTCATATTTATACTCAGAGGTGGTTGCAGTTTAGAAACACAGTAAATTTAAGTGTTTATTAAGATGAAAGTAAACAACAACATATTTCATGTTTTCATTGCGAAGGCAGTAACATTTCGGAAGATGATTCTATGGGTAATTTTACAGTGGTGCCACCGCTGCAGAATGAATGTTCAGCTGAGGAAACGCAGTGCACCCTAAAGTAACTGAAATAAAACAAAAATCAACCAGAAATATTTTTGGGTTCCTTTTTTTTTTTTTTTTTTGGTCGAAACCAAAATGAGAGTGGACTGTAGCATAAAACATCCAGAAATGTGACACACCCTGTCTGTGAAGGAATGGACAGTAAAGTGTAACCAAATCCAAGAAGAGAGAAAAAACAGAACATCAGCGAAACACATACATAAAAAAAATAAAGTCATATATATATGCTTTACATAATTATGAACTGATGAATGAAGATGAAACGGGTGTGAAGGGTTAAACCTGCAGGACAGAACCTGAATCTTACCACATTAAGAAACAAAAAGGAAGATTAAAAAAAAAAAGGGAAAACAACACTAGACCAGGCAATTACCCAGACTTTCTAGGTTTTACTTTCAGCAAAAAATATTGCACACGTCGTCGTTGGAGCTCAAACCGGTTTGGGACGGATTGTCAATAAAACTCTCAAGACACGGTGGTCGAGACAGAAGAGGCAATGAAGAAGAGATTGAGGTGACAAGGATTGAAATGGCGATGCAAAGACGAGAAGAGGAAGTGAAAGGTGAACGGGAGGGAAAAAGCAGGTATAAAAGGAAATATGCTCTGCCAGTACAAAATGGGTCAGTGAGGAGACCCCGGGTACCATTTTGGTTGGCTCCTGCATACAAGGCACCATTGTGTGTCTATAGTAGCTCACTAACCGGGTTTGACAGGGCTGTTTTGACTGGCCCCTCCGGGAGCAATGTGTTTAAGATAGAAATTTACAGGGGCATGTTGTTTCTACATCGTCCAAGCAGCTGCTGTCTTTTCCTTCACTGCGATCACTCCCCTTTCATGCTTCACTCATAAGAGACCCAGGAGGAATATTTACCCTTTTGTCATATGGAGGCAAATGACTGCCTGCTGAGGGTTCGCTACCAAGTGTAGCGTCCGGTCCGGTTCACATTGATGAGCTGCAGCTGAAACAAGTGGTTTTATTCAACTTTTTTTATTTTTTTATTTTATGGAAATCAACCCAAAAGACGTCTATATATAAGGTTGAATATGTTCTCATATGTGTGTTGGAACATACACATGAGTCAGTGCTTCAGCATGTGTGTAAAGGCAGTATAGTTAATCCATAGGTGGCAGGCAATGTGCAGAGTCAACACAGTGATTGGTAATGAAAGAGAAAACCAATAAGACTTTAAAGACAGCAGGGACCCCCCCTGTGTCCCCCTCCCCCAGTCCTTGTACACATCTATTCCCTTATTCTGTCTCTGCCTTTCTCTCATCTCTCCACGGTTAGATCCAGTTCTTTGTTTTTCTAATGCAGTTGTATCAGTTGTCTCTTCGTCATTCTCCTTCGTAAATGCTGAGCTGAGCTAAATGTGACCCTGCGTGGGGAGGTTTGCTGGCTAAGGTATGGTGCAGCCATCTGAGCTGGGGGTGGGATGGTACGGGCGGGGGTGGTAGGGGAAACGGGGGGGGTGTTTAGGGGCGACAAAAACATTATCATGTGCATGCCTCTTGGAGGTCAAGTAAATGTATTAGAGGGTAAGCAAACAGAGGAGAGGCGTTGGCAGAAGCAGGTTTTGGCACCAAAACAACAAAGTGGGGGTTGGGAATGGGGGGTGCAGCAGGATGCAAATCTGTCATAGCAGGTGCATGTTGAGAGAAACTGTGAATACTGTACTGTAGGAGGGGTAGTTATAGAGGAAGTGTCACCTAAGTGGCTGTTTTACATTCTTATAATCACTGGGATTTACTTGCCAAGATAGATAAAGATAACAAAAAGACAATAAAACACTTAATGCATGATGGTAAATGTTAGATTCCATTTCACCTTCTCCGTCTAAATCCACCAGATTCTTATACATTGAGTAAGGATTGCAGAAAACTGGTACATTTCAATTCTGATTCAACAATACTATAACCTCTTATTATTTACAGTATCTTTAGATCTCCACCCTGTCTTCGTCTTACACTCTGCCTCTGTTCTGAAACCCAAATCCACTCAAAAGGAGCTTTGATCTAAGTAATAATCTACACCACCCCCTAACCCCCCTCTCCCATGTGCAGCCTTGGTGTGACTTGCCATGTGATAGCCGAGACCCCATCATTTCCCATTACTGTGTGGCTTAGTGCATCTTAGTCACCACCTCCTTCCTTTGGCCTCCTGACTTACTGCGTTGGAGGTCTGTTTACCCCGTGACTCTGAGTTAATCTCCCTTCTATAACTCCCTACTAGTCCCCTTGATTTCTATCTTCCATCTTGATTTTTCACAAGGTTGATTAATTATTTGTAAAAAAAAAACAAAAAAAAAAACCTCCTTGGGTGATTACTGCACCAATAGAACCTCTAAATTATTAATATCAACAGAACTGCAATCCACTGGTTGGGATGTGATTCCTATCCCTGAGTCCATAAAACACATCCAGTCGTCATTCTCCCACTTTCCATGTGACGATAAGGAGTTGAGGAAGCAGATGAAATTCTTAAATAAGCTGCAATTTTTAAGTATTAAGCACAGTTTGGTGTTATCTCACTCATATTAGCTCCTTCTACATCTTCTAAACCATATCCTTATGGATTCCCCTGATGCAGAATAAGACTCTTATGAGGTTTTTCACATCTTCACACTGTGTTTCATTTGTCAGCTCCTTATCTGTGCTGTCCAGTTCAGGGGAAGGTGATTGACTGTTTGGACTCGGAAATGAGTTTTACAGTTGCATAATATCAGACTTAATAAATAGATAAAACTGCTAGTGGCTGATGGCTAATGTTAGGCTTCCAAAATGGATTTACTCTCATTGAAATGAAGTGACAGCCCCAAAACTAGAATGAGTTCATGAGTAGTGTGATTATTATTTTAGTACATTTATGCCATTATTTAGGTATTTGCTTTGACTTAGATATTCAGTTCATCATTTCTAGAGGATAACATTAGCCTATTAATCTATTAATATTTTTTTTTCCTGCAAACTACCTTTTTTAAATCCCATTTTGAAGGATCAGACCCTCTAGACCCTTATTTTGCCTCAGATCTTACACCTCTCTGAATCTTCCCTTATTGGACGAACTGTTAATTCTCTTCTGCTTCCTGTAACACTCGGTCTGTCCACACTGCATTGTTTCCAACTCAACCTCCTGTCACTTGTCCAACACACCGCATTAGCTCAGCTTTCGGCCTCCCTCACTTGCTCTCCTCCTTTCCTCACGCACCCTTCTTATCCTAATAATTTCCATTCTTCTCATCGCGTACTGTATCAGACTCTTTTACTGCGCATCATCGCCTCATCTCTCAGCATCATACCCATTAGTGGAATCTTCTTTTCATCATCCATATTTAACTTCAGATTTCTGTTTATAGGACCCCTTTTTGTTCAGTCTGGGGCAGCAAAGTGCATCATGCTGCAGATCTTGTCCATTGAGATGTGCACTTCCTAGAAAATCTGAGAAACAGCTGTTTTTCTCCTTATTTCGAACCCTGCAAGAGACAGACTCCATTTTATCTAAATCTACAATTCTCGTGGACTTTGACAGCATCTTTTTCTGTCTACTGTGAGCGAAAATTAGGCAAAACTTTTTGCAAGACTAATCAGGGTGTGCTTTTTTTTCTTTTTTTTTTTTTACTTTCTTTTTAATGACGTCAGATATGCTGTGGTAATGAGTCTGTGCATTGAATGAAAGCAGCTCAGATATAGATAGTGGATGAGATGGAGTGATGAAGATAGAAGTGGGCCCTCAATTAGTCAGAGTCACTGGAGTCCCATTATTTCTTTTCAAGCTTTGTGGAGACTATTCAGCTTGTAAATTAATCTTCATTCCAGCTTATCTCTCCTTCTTAACCTCTGTTCAAGCAATTAAGATTTTCATTTCCCCACCACTCAGATAAAGTAACTGTCTGAGCATTCAACATTCTTCTGAATACCTGTAGTGTGCTTTTAGAATGTTTTATTGGGGACAATGGGGTAATCTGTGGCTCAGGCCTTGTCTGCTCAGTTAATGTGTGCAGTGTTTGTGTTTAACGCTACTACTGTGCTGTGCAGCGCTTGCAGTGGGTCTCTGTGTTGAGAAGTCATTTCCCAGTGAGTTGACTGATGAAGTGTGGACGTGCGGCTGATTTAAGACTTCTTTCCACATGCCTGTAGGTGTGCAATGCTAGCCCTCGTTTCCCTCGTCTTTTTTTCTCACATTCTCTCTCTTTTCCCCTTTTTTTTTCATCCCTGCCTGATTCGCTCACTGCAGGAGTTGGCTGTGTCTCTGACCCCAGGGCTGCATCATGCCTGGCCAACCTGTTTTTCTTGGAAATTCCTGATGGCTGAGCTTGCTGAGGAGGATATGATAATAGGAGGGAGGAGGGAGAGAAGTGTGCATGTGTGCAAGCTTGTATACCTTTGTGCACATGAATGCTTCTTCAATGGATACTTTACATCACTGACAACCTGGGTTGCCAAGTGTGTTTTGGGTTTTATGAGTCCTCTGGCGCTTGCTTTAATCTGATAGGTTCCCTGCTGGTTGGCTGAGCCATCACTGTCCACAGCAAACGCCTTTTGTTTGTGCTAAAATCAGGGGGACAAATGAAAGAGAAAGTTGCAGACACAGAGGAACAATTAACTCTAATCCTCTCTGAAGAAACAACAGTTGAAAACCATGAGAAGAGAATAAAGAAAAAAAATATAGAAACACAAAGATGATTTAAGCATCTAAAGTGACTGTAGACTGAACAGTTTATCCGGAAAATGGCTTGGCTGCCTGTTCTGAGAATGGTCGAAATTCAGGAGTTCAGACCTTGGTTCTGCACGAACTGTGATTTAACAGGTGCTTTAAGAATCAGGACTGTGTTTCTTCCCACTTCCTCATATTCACCTCACATGTGCGTAGTCAGGAAATTAATTTAACGAGGATAAGCTGCTTTTTCACCCCCTCAGGCTGTGTATGAATATGTAAACGCAGTATCTTATATCCTCCCACATTATGTGCACACTGAGGCCGTTCGTGTCTCTCTGGGTCAATTAGAGTGAAATCTGTAATATTGTAGGCACGTGTTTGTGTGTTTGTGTGAGACATGGGGTTTGTCTGTAACGTTTGGCAGCATGAAGTTAATCAGTCGTTTATTAAAATGCAATAACAGGCTACAAAGTGACAGTTCAGCAGTGTGTGTCAGCATGAGGGCATCGTGTGCCTTTGCATTTGGGGGTTAATAAGAATGATTGGTTTTAACAGTATCTGTCCCTCTTTAAATCATTAGCACATGCCACGTGCAGCAGCCAGAGTTCATGACCTTTAGGGTCTCATACATGGCCCAAATAGTTTAACCTTCTCACTAACTAAACTCACTCTGTTTAGCTTCATCTCACTGGTGACCCTGATGCTAATGAGCATTTACACAAACAGAAGAACCTTTATTAGTTCTTCTTCACCGTTTCTGGCCGGGTGACCCATCCCTGACTCCGATTGTGGTTCAGCCTCAGGTCAATGGAGACTAATCCAGTTATCATAGCTGGCTGTTACTTATAATTACACAATCAACTTAGCTCTATTGTCAGTCTGAAGGCCAATATTAGCTGTTGAGCTTTTTTTGTTTTTCTGCACTTATCATGCACATGACAGACCAGGCAGAAGGTCAAAGCCGTGTATGAAAATACACATTATTTTCAATCCGATTCAAATGAATGCTCATGTGGTACAGTTATCATAGTTCTAATGCACTTATACTTCACATCACTGACCAAAGGCTGCTTGATAAGGTAATGTGTCTCCTGTGTCTCCAGATTACCTTTTCAGTGCTTTAAGTAGTTAAAGTTGTTTTCAGATCACAAGCTTTTATTTTATTCATCCATCATTCATTTATTCTGTTTTGAATGTTTTGGCAGCTTGTCCACTCTTTGTGGTATATGAACCTCAAGACTAGAATTACGAACTTTCAATTTGTTTATTTAATTATTTCACATTACTCTGAACATTATGTGGCCTAGTTCCTGGAGGTTTCTGTGATCAATATGCAGTTAGACTTCAAGAAGTAAATGTACTGCTTTTCTGGTTGAAGGGCTTTGTATTTGTGGAAAAAGCATCATAATAAAATGTCACTAGTTGCATGTTGACAAATCGGTACAGATGTGACACAAAGACACACAGAGAATGAGGAGCTACAGTGGCTTTTAAATATGTGATTGTGGTTCTGTTTGTTTTGACTTTGTTTCATCCAAGGAGTAATGAATTGTTTACCCTCAAGGCATTTCAGACATGTTTTTAGTCACCTCACATCTGTCCAACAGAACAAATATGCTTTCATGCAAAATTAATATTGCTGTCAACACATAGTTTGAAAATAGGAGTTAGCAAAGCGGAGTGCCTTTTTCCAAGTGTTTTGTTTTATGCTCTTTTCAATTATTCTGTTTTTGGCTAAAATGAGAGTTCAGTGTGCAGGTCAGCTGTGGAATAGTTATTTAGCAAAATTTCATTCTGCATGTGAATTAGCTGGTGTATGCTGTTTTTAATAACAATAAAGTCTTTTCTATTCTATTCTATTCTATTCTATTCTATTCTATTCTATTCTATTCTATTCTATTCTATTCTATTCTATTCTATTCCTCTATTGCTGTCCTGTAAAGAGGTTCTACACCTACTAATCATGTAAAATATGATATAAGCAATGAAATCAAATGGAATTGAAAAGATATGCAGTAGTATGTACTAAAATTAGCGCTGTGATAGCTTTAATGCACATGAAGTTGTGTTTACATTTCACCTTATAAATATGCAGTTGCATAAAAGAGCACAAACACACTTATCCTACAGTATAAACCTGTTATGCCTCTCTTGAGTCAACAACTATTAGCGTAACCCAACTCCAGATGTAAGCTCAAAGCTCAGGGGGTGCTCCTGCTTTCGTTTATTATTATCACCTCCCTGAAGTGGAGGTCGCAAACAGCCTGACCTCCGGAAGAACAAGGTAAGGAAATGACACGGAGAAAGTACAGATGTGGAGCAGGGATTCAGGTGTTAAAGCAGAAACAGACAACACGTAAAAGAAAACATACTCTTAATCCTTTTGGTGTGCTCATCTGCGGTTCTTCAAAATCAAGCAAACCTTAAAGGCACGTCGATGGTCAGGTTGATTAAACTGGTTTGTGATCACGAATCTCTTTCATCATTTCTCTTTTCTCTTTGTGCACACATTACACAAATTTGTTCCCTAGTACAAAAGGTCAAAACATGCACAAAGATAACAGGTGGTATTCCCTCTGTGTCATTGTTTCATTTATTCTCCATCATGAGTGACCTGTTACACACACAAATGCACACACTTGAACTGGTCTCCAGGGGTCAAGGAAAGAGAGGCCCAGCTGGAAGTTGAACTCACCTTTGACCCTTAAGACTGACAGTGATTTAATCATACACACACATGCACACATGCCACACACATGCACAGATCCACGCGCATAGATGCAGTTTGTAAAGACTTTTATCCTTGAAACTAATGCCATCAGAGGAGTTTTGTTCTCTAAATAACAATTTCTGCAGGGCTGAAAAAGGTGATTTAGTCTGTCTTCAATAAAGCCTGGCTTACTTGTAATGATAAACACACTCCGTCTTATTAGTGTGAACCTCCCACATAGTCCCATGTTGGTTTACAGATTGAGAAATAAAATGACACTGAAACATAAATGTTTACATAGAGAAAATCAGGCTTCAACTTGAAAAAAGTCTGCTATTCCACAGTGGAGGGACTTTGTTCCAATCAGATTTACTTTATACACCCATGATTTAGTTTGAATTGGAAACATGTCAGTGTAGAATCCTTTAACTCAAGTTTGGCAAGATTTATCGTATTCTTTGCCCCTGGGCAGAGATAGTAATAGATAAATAATGTAATAAGTCTTTGAGCTAAAGGCTTCCATCTGGCACCATACAACAATGCCCTGACTGTGGCTGTGCCGTAGGTGTAACACACAAGGAACCATTGTGGACGTGACAAATGGTTTTTGGAGTTTAGTACCATGTTTGCACGAGGACCAGCGGCCACAAGCAACTGATACATTTAGAGAAACCCAAGTGGCTTTGGCTTCTATTACGCTTTTCAATCAGAATGACAAAACATTTTGACCAACAGTTCAAACCAATGTAATGCTTTCAACTAATATTTTTCTTGGATATGAAAAACTTACCACAATATGTTGAGATGCATTTTAAGTGAGCACATTTGATGTTAACCGTCTACGCTTCATACTTTCAGATACAATAATATATACTATTGTACTTTTTACTGAAAGCACTGTGATGGCTAGACATGCTCTGCACTATAAGGACAAAATATTGAGTTGTATTCATGTATTTCATTAATAACGGGGCTGTGTTACAATACAATACTGACAAATGCTATATATAATCTGAATCTTCCAATAAATATCATTGAAATGTTTAAATTAAATTTTTGGGGTTGATTTTGCCTGTAGTGACATCTACAATTGTAAATGCTTTTTTTCTAAAATGTAATTTTATTCACGAGTCAGTTTTTTTTTTTAAATCATTATAGTTGTTTTAAATGTTCTACTTCCAAATTTAGTCACATTAGTCATGCTCTGACAACAATTAATCATTTTAAACCATAAAAAGCCATCTGGTTTCCTCAACTCTCACCCAGGAGTGAAAACCAGTCAATAAACTTAATAGAAATATTGATTTGACATTTTTCATTTTAATTATTGATAACTGACAGGAACATTTTTCATCATGATTTTATTTCAAATCAACATGAATAGGATATCTCACAAGCTGTAGGTGTGATCTTTTCCAGTATGTTTGTCCATATGGTGCACCAGCTCAGCCAAAATTTACCATCATTTGTCTGGACTCTAAACATATCATTTTGGGCCTTAGTGTTAGAGGTCACCGTCGACAGTGATTGACCACAGAGACGCCGTCCCTGAGGCCTCAGAGTTCACATCCAGTAAGCATGACTAAATAGACGTAGGGGTGGAGTGGTTTAGACACACTATTTTAGGTTAGCAGACCAGAGCTGTGCAGTGAGCACAGATAAGCCTAATCCTTTTTTTACGTTTACCAGTATTGTATGTATCTCTATTTGTGTATCAGCTTGAACCAAACTATTAAGAAGACACAATTTGTTCTTTTGGCTCCAGATAAGAAAAGTCGGTCTAAACATTTCAGACTAATATAGTGGTTGTGCTAATAATGTTTATTTTAAGACTGTAAAACATCAGCTTTATCAGGACAAATTCACTTACCAACTAAACATAAAGATAAAAGCTGGAATTTTCAGCTGTGCGCACCTAAATTTACTACCACCAAGTTCAAGTATTCACACTCATATTTTTCCCTTGAAGTCTTGTTGATCACATAGTCCTTTTCATCATATTGTAGCTATGTAGAAAAAAAAAATTGAAGCTCATTCCTTCAGCAGCTGTCTGCAAAAACGCTTTTTCAGCCATATTGATATTCTATTTTACATGCTCTTTGCTCTCACAGATGGACTAATCAATATATATAATAGACCTGCTCACTTCATCTGACCAAATAACACACTGACACACACACACACACACAGATTGGGTGTCATAACACAGCATTTGCCAATTTACAAAACCCACAAAAGCTGAAAAATCCCCCTGAGAGTCAGTATTTGAGTGAATCATTTTTGCTCCAGTATCTCTTTCCCTCTCTCTCTCACTGTCTTTTCTTCCAGACTTGCTCTGAACATAAAATACAAATTAGGAACAATAACCGTCAACAAGATCCGAACCCTTAAATTTCAAACGCCCGCTTTCAATGATATACTATTAACAGTTGTCTGAAAGTCCCACACGCTGGTCAAAGAAAGCATAAAATCCTGTGGTGTCCCAGTCAAACCCCTTGGGACGAGAGGAGGAAAAAACAAAACAGATTCCACTTGCGCTCTCGGTCTTTGTCATGTTTTTATTGGATAAACCACCAAAATGCCCAAAATTTATATATACGCACACAGATGTCTGCACCCATTCGAGGAGAAGTCGTGAAGCAGAGAGTCGCACAAACATATACTGCTGTTTAAGATAGTTATAGGAGCAGAAATTACCCAAAGTGGTGTGTGTTCCCAAGGCAACCATGGACCGCTCTCTCTCTATCTCAATCATTCATCCTCTCATTCATCCAAAAACACAACAGCTCAAACAGTAGTCTGACCGAAGTTCATCTTTCTACTCTCTCAACTTCTTAATTATTGTTTTCCCTTCATCTCTGGAGCTGAATTATAACTGGAGGACAGTAAGTGATAATCACCACTCACTTCTATTATAGAACGCTGCGCATAAATCAGAGATGATGGCCTTAAAAAGAAGTTCTGCCGTGCACTTTGTAGCAGCTTTTACAGTGTGTTCATTTTCAGAATACAGAAAACAGAACACATCAAACATGTAATAGCGTTGAGCCTCATTAAGCCCACAGATGTCTGAATTTGATTACTAAACCAAGGATCACTTACAAGGGTTCTATAGTGGTTTCCTGAATCATTCTTAAACAAGTAAGAAAAACTGTTTTGCTGTTGAGCTGCACTTGATCCTGATGACTGTGGTGAATAAAAACACAAACTAGTTCAGATCACTTCAATAGTCAGTATGAGCTACTAAAGCTCAACTAAGCTGTTCTTTTGGACTATTGTTTTTGTCCCCGTCTACATGCATGGGCGTGTAATCAGTTTATTGTTGAAACTGTGCTGCCTCTGCTACGTACAATAGGCAGCAGTGGTCTTTAAAACAGGGGAAGCTCATCTTATGGCTCCATCATAAAACTTGTCGTATTATAGCAAAGCAATTAAAAATAAAAGGAATGCTTAATTTAGGCTGTTATGCTTCATCCATACCATAAAACCAATGCAACACACATCTGTACGTGTGTGATTTGACCCTTTTTCTCTTCAGCTGATGTAGTCACGGCACTTTTGCAAACGACATCTTCTACTGATATCCATATGGGACTGAGCGCCAACGTGCTCCAATACCGGTATGTTTCAACATCCCTGTCAGTCAAAGCAGGTCCAGCCTTTCGGACCAATACCTGCTCTTTTGAACAGTTCATCCAATCCAACATTCAAAGTCCAGCGTTCTGGTCCCACTGCTGACCCATTCACCCCCAAAGATGCTGAACATCCATGAAAGGGTTTTAAATAGAATTATTTTATACATTTAGCCAATGCCCACCATGCTTTCCTGTAGTGAACGACAAACAGCTGATTAGAACAACACAGGCATAAAATTAAGTGCATGCTCGTGCAAATTTCAATGTAAATGTAATTTCTATCTTTAATATAAATTCAGCAGTGCAGCTTCCCTTGCTGTCTCAAAGCCATTACCACAACAATAGTCAATAGTGAACCGAGGACATGGTTTTTCTGATGGCTGTGGCTCAGGAGATAGAGCAGGCCATCCAGTAACCAGAGGGTTTGGCGGTTTGAATCCTACTCTGTCCCAATCATGTGCTGTTGTGTCCATTGGCAAGACATTTCACCCACCGTCCCTCCAGTGTCACTTACACTGGTGTATGAATGTTTGGTGGTGGTCAGAGAGGCCGTTGGTGTGGATTGGCAGCCATATTTCAATTAATTATGGATTCAGTGTAAAGCTCTTTCAGTGCCTAGAAAAGCACTATAAAAACTCAATTCATTATTATAAAAGCCAGTGAATAATCCAGAGGTCAACTGGCACAACGTTGCAGATTTGTACATAGCTTACTTTCTGTCCACTCTACTTTTTGTGTAGTTGAATTGACTGATGTTACACTTCCAGGCCAGGATGTGGCGCAGAACACCTCTTTCAGTCTAAGTCAGATTGGTCTGTATACATGCAGGCATACATTGACTTTCAATCACATTATCTTGGTGTGTTAGTCCAACTGGTGAAACTTTGATTTCAGTCGTGCCAACAGGGTTATATGTACTCGTTAAGTCCAGTTTTAGTTGGACTAACGCAATAATTCATTTTTATGTGCCATATAAACCCACTGAGTGAACATACAGGGCCAGTTTCTATCCGTCTCTGTGGGCGGTGAACACGTGCATTCACCCTTCAACTTTCACACCTACCCTAAAGCTCCTCATTAGCTTCCCCGTTAGCAGATCGAGACAATAAAACGCCTGGTATTTCACAGATATGCAGATCTGTTGCTTGCAGCTGCTGCACCGGCCACAGTGAGCCACGGATGCAGACACCGGCAGACAGGGTTTAAACAGCTATAAATATTTAACAGTAAGTTAAAATATAGGGCTGATTTCTTTCCTGATTAGGCCAGCTGTCAGTCAGGGCCCACAGGATTCACAAAAAAAAGAGGAGGTGGCAGTGATGCACACATACAGTAGACAAGCACGCACACAACTGCACACCCGGGTTAAGAGTTGCCACATTGCAGGGCTTTGCACAAGATAGGATCACTACACCGAAATCCCCAGCAGCTCTTATCACTCTCCAGAGTCCAGTAAGGTGATGTCATCCCCATTGTGCTTCTCAATCCCTCTGTCCATCCCTGTAACTAGCTTTTTATCTCCTTCTGACCTTACTTTTAACCTCCATTCATAGCAAGTGCCCTGTCTTTTCTTTCTCTACCTGTTTTTCAGACAACAGCGCATTCTCAGTCCATAGTATACATACTAATAAATGGTTTCTGGCACAGTTTACATTACACTACAGTGATTTCCTATTCACTTTATATGCTTTAAATACAAATAAACATAAAGTCACTGATCTGACACACGTTTGTTCTTGTACTGAATTGTATGTGAGTTTTTTTTTTTGCACATTTGTTTAACAGATGACAGTACAGGAAACAAGGGTAGACAAAGATGAGGAATCGAGTCAAATCACAGACATGTTCATGGCTTCTGGAACATCCCTGTTTTTCTTGCTCTTTAATGTCCTTTGAATATCTCTACCTGTCTTATGTTTGTCTTGGGAGAATGGTCCACAAATCTTTACCTTGATCTTTATTCCCCGTGACTCAGCCTTGACTGCGTTCGACTTCTTACACACTTGTTTTTTTCATCGGGACTGCCTTACTAGGTAATAGGAACTTAACGCTAATTTCAGCAACAGCTGCTCTTCTGAACTTGCTGCTGTTGAAATGGTGAAACAACTTGCCCTTATTTAGAGTATCAGATTCCCGAGGTCCATCATTTGTGTTTGTTGATGATCCTCAAGTGTAAGCGGGTCTTGGGACTGACAGCATGTTGTTAAACCAACATGGGTAAAACTAGGCCTTGTGTCCTTCAACATGAGATGTAGCCTGAAGATACACTTCCTAACACACAACACATGTCCACATGTTAAACCCTGCTGGCAAAAGCTGTAAGTCTACGGCATAGTTTACTGTTTAGCTTCGAGAGTGGAACATCTACAAATGTGCCCTGCTGTGCATGAGAGTATGTGTGTGTGTGTGTGTGTGTGTGTGTGAGTGTGTGTGTGTGCAAAAGTATGCACATTTGTGGGACACAAAAACAGAAAGAGGCAGCGTTTTGGTGGCTATCATCTCTTATTATGTTCATTAATAATATTAGCATTCTTTCTTCCAAATATAGAAGTCAGTCTCCTTGCTTCGTCTCTTTCGCCTCCCTCCCCTTCTCCTCCCTTCAGTGGTTTGATGTTCCTAATCATTTCCAGCCGTGAACTCCACATGAAAGACAAAAAGCGCTTGCTGTAATAGGGTGCTGAAAGAGCGAGCGAGTGAGAGGACAGAAAAGAGGGGAGACGCTGGAAAAGAAAGGGGAGGTCAAGGGAGGAACGGAGATTGAACGAGAGGCGAGATGAAGTCTTGGTCCTTCTCGTTCTCATTTCAAGGTCTCATGTTATCATTAGTCTGGCCTTTTGTTCCTCTGCCAAACCCCCCAGCCTTCCCTCTCCCACCCTCCTTTGCCTTCTTAACTTCCCTGCCATATATCTTAATTGCATCCATAGTGCCTCAACTCATTGACAACAGGGAGGCAGAAATTGATTTGGAGATTTGAGAATACCTAACGTGAGGAATGTAGCTCACAAGAGAGCAAAGGAATGTGTCAGTGGAGAAAGAGAGACTAAGTTAAATGATTGTTTTAGTGGTCTCTGACACTCTGACACTACTTATATCCTTTAAGTACAGACTCCTATTTCAGTTTGTTGTAAATAACTCCAGCTAGTTTGCAACCCTATAAAGATGCATTCTTTTCTCAAGCTGCAGGTCATAATGCCAAATTTCAGGTCCATCATGTTCTTTTATGGTCATTGCTGCTGCTGTTTTAAAAAGATAATTTTGGTTTATTACAGCTCGAGTCTTATTTGCATAGTTTCAACCATCATTCCTGTTCTACATTGTTTTTGCCAAGTTAATTGCAGAGGTCTCATTAAAAAAATGAAGGCAAATCCAAAAAACACACAGTAAACATTCTTCATCACTGGTTTAGTTTTCTTGTTTTATTAGGGTTTTTTCAAGAGCATTTCAGGTGGTTTACCAGAATTTCCCCTTGTTGTAAAATAGCTTAGATGATATGGTTAATCATGTCATGAAAATTATCTTTCTTGAAAAAGAATCATAGTTTAAAGTGACTGAAATTATGATTCTGCAGAGGGATGCAACAACAAAGTAAACAACACAAATAATCTGGGCTTTTAATCGTTAAACCTGATTGTTTTGTGTCATTTCTGTAGCAATTTAAGGAGAGTAGGCTACTGCCAGTTGTGTTTCCTTTAGTTTGTACTTTATATATAAATAGTCGACAAGCCCTCTGTGATATTTCCCATCGGTTTGTGAACGGTACATTTGACAGCTAAAGATGTGACCAACACCATATTGGTTTTGTAGAAAACAGTGAAGAGTTGAAGAAGAGCGAGGGATCAAACGGGAACAAAACAAAAACACAGACCACATTACTAACATTGTAGAATAAGTACATTCAAGTCAATTAAGCTACCTAATAAATGGGAAAACATTCAGTTATGTTTGATAATGCTGAAGTGCTGAAATATACAAACACACTAATTATCAAGCTAGCTGACAGATCATATAATGCAATACATAAGGATGCTAACAACAGCTAATGTAGCTAACTTATGCTAGCTATTGTAAACATACAGTTTGTGCTTCGGGGGATGAAGGCTACCGGCCCTCAGATCCAGACAATGTTCATGTAAGTCTTTAAATATAACTACAACAGAGCTGCTTGTCAGAGAGAAAAAATAGATGTTGATCAATATACAAGAACTTTGAATGTGTGACTCAGCAGCCATGCTAATGCTAATGCTAATAAAGCATTATAGGGCGGAGGACACTCACCTGTTAATCACAGAAGATGCTTAATTATGTACAAGTTTTTGGTTTTGGATGATCAAAACTGGAATGAAGTCGAGACCAAAAGCATTCTTTGTTCCATCCTGTAAATATGTTTATTTGTGCTGGAACATTATCCATTTTAGCGCTGGTCT